>JBBPBX010057101.1:8018-22547 GCA_038048925.1 Garcialebias charrua | reverse complement strand
ACTCCTTTTTATTTAAAAGAAAATGTGAATAAAGAGAAAAAAAAAGTAAAATAACTTTGTCCCAGGCGGGAAGCGAACCCACTTCTCCCGGTCAAAACGACAACGCATTAACTCGTTGTGCTATTCGGACGGACTGAATTTTCAGGTGTCCAACTTGCTCATATAGCAATCACTCCTCCTGACATTTTAGCTGCACGTAAAAGTTAGAGATTATTCGTTATATTTTAAAACCCTGGCTGCGCGCAACAGTTAGACAATATTAGTTATTGTTTAATGCTGTTTAATGACATTCAGGTCGCGCTGAAAGGCGGAAATGGGTGTGCGCTTCGTGTTATTTACGTTGTAACATAAGCTGATTTGTGATCAGTTATTAACAAAAATCAAACGCAGAAACACTAATTCAGCTAACAATTGTTTTAGGGGTTTCTCGTTTCTGTAGTTAAATTTGAATGAAATTCAACCCTCGCGCTGAGGTTGTTTGAATGAGTCCCGCCCCTGCTGCAAACAACGAATCAAATGTGAGCAGTACATGACGTGAAACTAGCCCTGTCGGGCTCGGCTCGATGGAACCACGGTGAAGATGGTTCCAGAACAAGGGTGGATCCCGGGCGGAAAAGGTAAATGCGAAGACGCCGAACCCGGGTTAGAAGCTGGGAGAGCCGGGGAGGGCCGGCCAATGCGTAAACGGCTTTTGACACCTGGGTTCAAAAGCCTCCAGCTCCAGGGAGGTCGGGGACTGGTGTTGTGCGAATGATCAGCCGAACCGAAGAGGATAAGCTGCAGTTTCACTCAAAATATGCGTAGCTGAAACGGCCCCAAAGCAATGAGAGAGGACAGAAGAAGAGTGAAACTGTCAGCAGGACAAGATGCAGCAGGTGGGGGTGGCGGAGTGTGTAGTAGGGGTTGAACAACTACATGTTTTTAAAAATGGACTCGAAGGGTGTTTTCACACCCAACAGTCCGGTAGACTCTGCTCTACTGGGGACCAATATTCAGAACATTTGTTTATATTTTCAGCTGGAGCGGTTCATATTCACACTGCACCGAGTCAATCGAGCCAACATGTTCTTAGTTTTATTTGATTTAATCCACCACGGTGGATTGTGGGGAATGGAACTGAGGGCAGTGGTGGAGCACCTTATAGTGTAGTTATTACCGTATTTTTCGGAGTATAGGTCGCACCGGAGTTTAGGTCGCATTGTCCAATTATTACCAATAGATTGGAAAAATCCCTAGATAGGTCACACCTACGTTTAGCTCTGCTGCAAATGTCTGCCACAGGAGCGCACAGCAAGGCTTTTAAGAAGATTAACACTTAAAAACAATTATTTGTTTGATAAAAATTATAGCAAATATGTGTCTGAGCTGAACTTTTCCTTAATAAATGAACTTTTCCTTAATAAATGAACGTACTTGTAACTGTCCTTGGGTGTCCTGAAAGGCGCATTTAAATAAAATGATGATGATGATTATTAAATAAAATGATGATTATTATTATTATTGTGAAATGAGCTGGATTTAAAAATTTGTTTTGCCGAAAGTGATGAAAAGCCATATATACAGTAGGTCGCACCTGAGAATAGGTCGCAGGCCATGAAATAAATGATAAAAAGGTGCGACCTATACTCCGGAAAAATACAGTAGTTAATAATGGTTGTCGGCCACACGCGTCCGCTGACACAGTGGCTGGTTAGCTTAAGGTGGGTCTCTGGCAGTGATCCATCTGGACTTTTCTGTCCCTCTTTTAACCGGCTGGGCTTGGCCACGTTCGTCTTCAATCAGTTCTTTGTTAATATTGGTCCTAATTTAGTAAATGAGTTGCCAAAGATTAAAGATGAAAAACTCAATTATACATTTAATAATATTAATACAGTGTTTCTTGGAGGAGTGAGTGAAAGTGAAGTCATAGAAGTAGTTAAAAATTAAAAAAATAAGAAATCCAAAGACTGTAATGATATTGATATGGCTATTGTGAAAGACGTCATTTATAGTATTATTAAACCTCTCACCTATATTTGTAATACATAATTCTTAACTGGAATTTTTCCTGACAAAATGAAAATGGCCAAGGTGTTTCCAGTCCACAAAAGTGGTGATAAACAAATGTTAACAAATTATAGACCTATATCATTGCTACCACAATTTTCTAAAATTCTGGAAAAAATATTCATAAAAAGGCTGGACTCCTTCCTTGATAAAAACAACATATTAAATGAGCACCAGTATGGTTTTAGGAACAACTACTCCACAACTTTAGCTGTGATGGAGTTTGTGGAACATGCTGCTTGGGGTGTCTATGAGTGCACACCTAATTCTCCAGCTCCCCGAGCGCTTTCTGGCTGCTCACTGCACCACCTGGTGGTGGTTTGGTTAAATGCAGAGACGAATTTTGTCTGTGTATGGGAAACATACACAGATGACAGACAAAGACATTATTATTATTATTATTATTCAGCAGTTGATCAGAAACTTAATACAGTGGGTGTGTTCATTGATTTATGTAAGGCATTTGACACTATTGACCATGAACGACTACTGGGAAAATGTGAACAATATGGCTTACAGGGGGTTACACATCAGTGGTTAAAGAGTTATTTGAGTAATAGGTTAATATGTACAAATTGGCAACAAAAAGTCACAAATTGAAACTATAAAATGTGGTCTTCCTCAAGGCTCAGTTCTAGAACCTAAATTATTTATACTTTATTCAAATGATATTTTTACAGTATCCAGTATTTTGAAATTTATGTTTGCTGATGACACAAACTTTTTCTTTTCTGGAAAGAATATAGATGAATTAATACAAATAGAAAAACAGCTAGCCGAGTTAAAAAAAGTGGTTTGATTATAATAAAGCTATCTTTAAATGAAAAAAAACAACAACTAAATTTATGGTATTTTCAGGTAATCGGATTTACAATAATGTAAAGTTACATATAAATGGAGTTGAAATCGACAGAGTTTATGAGACAAAATTTTTAGGTATCATTCTGGATAGCAAACTTAGTTGGAAGCCTCATATTGAATATATTAGAAATAAAATTGCAAAAACTATTGGAATATTGTTTAAAATAAAAGATTTAATAAATGTAAAAGGCTTGCATATTATATACTCTTCCTTGATTATGCCCTACTTGTTATATTGCTCAGAAATATGGGGAAATGCAAATAAAACTACTATTGACATATTAATAAAGTTACAAAAAAAGCAATTAGGCTTATTAATAAAGTGGGATATTGTGAACCAACTAATAAACTTTTTATTCAAAATAATACTTTAAAATTTAGTGACATTGTTTATATAAAAATACTGGAAATAATGTATAAAGCACTGAATAAAAGTCTTCCCTCTGGAATTCAGAAATTATTTAAGTTAAGAGAGAGTAAATATAATTTACGAGGTTTGTTAATATTTGAACAAGGTAAAGAGAAAAGTAAAGTAAAATCTAGATGTATTTCAGTTATCGGCGTGAAACTGTGGAATGAACTGAATGATGATCTCAAATTATGTCCTTTTTTGGTGAGCTTCAAAAGAGCCTTAAAATGTAAAATTATAAAAGCTTATGGAGATGTTATGTAGATGTATATATGTACTGTATTGTGTAACCATGTATGTATGTAATGTGAGTATGTGTACATGCGTATTTAAATATACAGTAAATGTTTGTATGTGCACTTATGTATATATGTGGACAGTAGATATCTGTCATTATGTAGACTGCTGAGTCTATGAATAGGGTAGGCAAGTATAAGCCTTGGCTTCAGCCTATTCCTTTTTTGGTAAATGATTGATTTACCATTTTATATTGTTTTCTTTTTGTTTGTAATGTTTTTAATTTACCAAAATAAAGTTGAATTGAATTGAAAATCTGATGATTGTGTGTTCAGAGGTTTGTCTCCTGTTCCTGCTTTAGTTGTTGTCACCCGCTGCAAAAGGAGAAGGCGGGCGATTATGTTTGTTGCCCATGAGTGTGTTTGTTTGTCTGTACTGGTAGCAAAATAACTCATGTTATGGTGTAATTATAAATTGTTCTATAAAGACAAGTTTTACTGAAGTAGAAGTACAGGTATGGTAGAATAGTAAATAAAACCTCAGCTTTTAAAACAAGTAAACATAGAAAATGTTTTTAATGATCTTTGCTCTTATGTTCTTTGACAAAAAGAAGTGGTCTAATGTCTTGAAAACATGATTAGAAAAGTATTTATTGGGTGCCAGTCCTGAACAAGAAAAAACATTAAAAATTTTATCACACCCAGTCATAAAGAACCTTTTACCTACATATGTAACTTGTCTCTTTCGGAGGGCGTATTTCCTGATAATATGAAAGTTGCTAAAGTGATCCCCATTTTTAAAAATGGTGATAAAGGTGCTTTTGACAATTATAGACCTATTTCATTGTTACCACAATTCTCAAAAATTCTAGAAAAAATATTTGTAAACAGATTGGATAAATATCTTGATAAACACGGCATCTTGAGTGCCAGCCAATATGGATTTAGATCAAAAAATTCCACATCAATGGCACTTATGGAATTAACAGAAAAAATCACCACAGCCATAGATCAACATCAACACTGTATAAGTTTATTTGTCGATTTAAGGAAAGCATTCGACACTATTGACCACACTATTCTTGCTAATAAACTAAGCAAATATGGTATTAGGGGACGAGCACTGCAGTGGATACAAAGCTATTTGACTGACAGAAAGCAGTTTGTGTACGTTGATGGTATACAATCTGATTTCTGCAAAATTACATGTGGAGTCCCTCAAGGCTCGATACTCGGACCAAAATTGTTTATTTTATATGTGAATGATTTAGTGAAGGTGTCTAGACTGCTAAATTGTATCTTGTTTGCTGATGATACTACTTTCTTCCATTGTGGTAGTGACTTTGAACAAATGTCTGCATTAATAACAATGGAATTTGACAAAATACAAACCTGGTTTAAATTAAACAAACTATCATTGAATCTTGGAAAAACTAATTATATGTTGTTTAGTAATACAAAAAAAATATGGATTTTTCACTAAAAATTGATGGAGTGGAAGTAAAGAGAGTAACTGAGGTGAAGTTTTTGGGTGTGGTAATCGATGACAAACTGTCGTGGAAACAGCACATCAATTCTGTAAAAATTAAGTTAGCCAGATCTACGGCGGTATTGTATAAACTTAAAGATTTTTTGAATGAGACAGCTCTGTATTTGTTATATAATACAATTTTTGTTCCACATTTAATTTACTGTGTTGAAGTTTGGGGTAAGGCATGTAAAACTATTACAAAGCCTGTTTTTATTTTGCAGAAGAGAGCTGTGAGAATTATTTTAGGAAAACCTTATCGTCATCCATCAAATATATTGTTTAATCAGCTTAAGTTATTGAAGTTTTATGATTTGGTGGATTATAATATCTCATTAGTCATGTATAAAGCTCAAAACCACTTACTGCCACCTAACGTTCAAATGTTTTTTGATAAGAGAAGGTCTTGTTATACTCTTAGGGGTACTGAGGTTTTTGTAAAACCTCAGTATAGAACCAGTTTGAAGAGTCGGACTGTTTCGATACAGGGAATTGATTTATGGAACACTTTAGATAACGATATTAAATTTGCTAGATCGATGCTTGTGTTTAAAAAGATGATCAAATCTAAGTTGTTATCAAAATATGAAAATCTTTAGTTAAATCCATTTTATTAGGAAACTTTCTAGTTGATTAACGAAGTTGTTTGTTTTTTTGGTTTGTCTTTTTTTGTTGTTGTTGTTTTTTTTTTGTTTGTTTGTTTGTTGTTGTTGTTATTGTTACTTGAGAAACATTGCTTGAATTGATTGTTTGGATTGAGTTTGATTTTGTTACTGTGAAAAAAGGGGCAGATATTATAAGATTATTTCTTCTCTCTGCCACCTTTCATTTTATGTCTTTTACATTTTACACTGTATGTTTATATATTGTTTTCTTTTATGTTGATGTAGAATGAATAAATTTAATAAAAAAAATTTAAAAAAAAAAGAGATGGGCTCAACTCGTCTTTATGCGTCTTAAAAATTAGTTTGTCTGCTTATTTGAGAATTTACCAATAAACCATTGGTTCTTTAATTTGCTGATAAGTCAATATTACTTTGAAACTATTTTTAAACTAGTGAATTAAATTACAAATATTTTACTTCTCACCAGAGCATTCATATTTATCACCTTTCATGTGCAACTGCCTTCTTTATCGTCGTAGTAAATGCATACACTTCAAAACATCTCATCGAGTTGACAGATGTCATTTATTTTGACTAAAAGGTTGAATGTTCCCAACCTCTTTCAGGTCCACATTCTGCAGAGGACAATGCATCATTTTGGTCTGGTTGTATTGTATTGTTTGAGGAATGGTTTTGAGTCAGGGCTTATGGAAATCCAGTCCTCACTCTTGATTGAACTGCTGGAAATTACAAACAGCTGTGTTATTAGACTCAGTCCGTGCCACTTCTATGAGCGTCAGTGTTGGCAGCTCGGTGTTGTTGTTGTTGATCAAAGCCAAAGTGGTATCTTCGTCTGTGTAAATAATGTACTACGTGCATTTATACATAAGAAAATAGAATTAGTAGATTTATTTTGCTAGGTAAAATGACATGCAGTAAAAAGAAAACACAAGTATACAGTAGTTCCGCGTTTATCTCGGGGGATCCGTTTCCTGAAGCCCCGAGTTAAGTGAAAAACGTGAAGTAGGAATAGTAGTACAAGTACTGTAGTAAGTAGTATTTATTTTAGTATTTATATATAAATATATTAAGGCATTTTAAACCCTTCCCATACTATTGCGATATTCTAAACAATGTTTTTAATCTCTAAACGCTCTAAAGATTACTGAATGTCATGAAATCAGCTTTCTGCCTCCAGTTGCTCTCTGCCAGCGCTCTCGGCCACGCCTACTTCTACACTGCAGAGCGGAGATCATGACACGCTGCAGTAAGAAGGTTCTCCTGCAGCTGTGGGCTGCGCACAGGTGCAGCAGGTACTAAACAATTTAAAAATATATATTTTAAATAAAAAATTGCATGCTGATTGTGCAGCTCATCTGTCAATCAGCCAATTGTGTGTCATGTCCAATCTTACTTAGAAAAACCATGATAGGGTGAGTCAGAGAAAAACGAACCACGAATTAGCAAGGGACTACTGTAGCTAGGCAGATGGTAGTGCTGAACACCATGGTATATATACTGGTATCAAAGAATAAATACTGCCATTTTTACTTTGCTAGCGCTAAATGATAAAATTCTACAAAATGTTAAAAATGCAATAAAAAAGCCAGAATATGTATATTTTATATTTACTTTAGAACTGATCCTTTTTGTAGCTACAATTTCTTCACAAGACGACAGCTTAGCTGGTCTAAATTGGAATACCACTTTAATGAAAGGTGTTACTACTGTGTCTTTTGCTCAGTGTTTCTTCTAAATAGTCCACGCTCTGAATTCCAACAACCTTTAAGGCTAGGGGTAGTTTTTGAAGCTCAGTACAGCTAACAGCAGAACATAAGTCTGCTTCTTTCATTACGCTGAATGAAAGAATAAATAAGCACAGACACTACAGGTTCATGTTCAAGCTGTGGGTGCAGATAAAAATTTTGATGTGGGATGACTCAATTCTGGCCTAAAAGTAATGTGCTTTTCCACTGCAAATCAGAGCGGGTCACTGAAGGACTTACTTTCAAACCTATAATCCCAAACAAAATGCTTGAGGTAGTAATATGAAGATTCTCAGTCGTCCAGGACGTCCAGGACATGATAAAATCAAAAAAGGCGTTCAATACAAGATCAACTGGACTTTATTTGTTGCAGAAAATGTTTCGACTCCTATCCAGGAGGCTTTTTCAATTCAGAATGGCAGCTGTGAGACAGAGAAGTTTTATACAGGCTGACATGCCATGCACCAACATATGCAAATTGGAAGCTGAAATAACCCCACACATACCTGAGATAACATGCCCATTCTATTTAAATTGACAAAACAACACATCACAGCTTAACAGTAGGGGGTTTGTTGAGGTCACTGAAACAAACTGTGAGAGTTTGGAGTTATAACAGAACCAAGCACCATCATAAGTAAATTGCAAGCTGAGGTAACACATACATGTAAATTGACCTGTATAAAACTTCTCTGTCTCACAGCTGCCATTCTGAATTGAAAAAGCCTCCTGGATAGGAGTCGAAACGTTTTCTGCAACAAATAAAGTCCAGTTGATCTTGTATTGAACGCCTTTTTTGATTTTGAGGTAGTACTGGTCTCAAAACAGGAAAATAAAGGATACTTCAAATGAATATATTCTGGTCATAAAATTAGAATATCATGAAAAAGTTTATTTATTTCAGTAATTCTATTCGAAAAGTGAAATGTATATTATATTAATTCATTACACACATACTGTACTGGTATATTTCAAATGTTTATTTCTTTTAATGTTGATGATTATAACTGACACCTAATGAAAACTCCAAATTCAGTATGTCATAAAATTTGATTATTACTTAAGACCAATTAAAAAAAGGGGTTTTAGAAATGTTGGCCAACTGAAAAGTATGAGCATGTACAGCACTCAACACTTGGGGCTCCTTTTGCCTGGATTACTGCAGCAATGCAGCGTGGCATGGAGTCGATCAGTCTGTGGCACTGTTCAGGTGTTATGAGAGCCCAGGTTGCTCTGATAGTGGCCTTCAGCTCTTCTCAATTGTTGGGTCTGATGTATTGCATCTTCCTCTTCACAATACCACGTAGATGGGGGTAAGGTCAGGCAAGTTTGCTGGCCAGTTAAGAACAGGGATACCATTGTCCTTAAACCAGATACTGGTAACTTTGGCACTGCATGCAGGTGCCATGTCCTGTTGGAAAATGAAATCTGCATCTCCATAAAGTTGGTCAGCAGCAGGAAGCATGAAATGCTCTAAAACTTCCTGGTAGACAGCTATGTTGACCATGGACCTCAAAAAACACAGTGGACCAACACCAGCAGATGACATGGTCCCACAAACCATCACTGACTCTGGAAACTTGACACTGGACCTCAAGCAACATGGATTCTGTGCCTCTCCTCTCTTCCTCCAGACTCTGGGACCTTGATTTCCAAAAGAAATGCAACATGTACTTTAATCAGAGAACAGAACTTTGAACCACTCAGCAACAGTCCTGGACAAGATGTTTCTGACACTGTCTATTGTCCAAGAGTGGCTTGACACAAGGAATGTGACATCTGAAACACCTGACTTGCATACGTCTAAGCGTGGTGGTTCTTGAAGCACTAGCTGCAGTCCACTCTTTGTAAATCTCCCCCACATTTTGGAATGGGTTTTGTTTCACAATCCTATCCAGGGTGCAGTTATCCCTACTGCTTGTACACTTTTTTCCTACCATATCATTTCCTTCCCATCACCTCTGTAGTGGGCATGACCATGCCCGTTCTGATACTTGAACTGTCCCAGTGACACCTTTTCACTGATACTCTCAGAAAAAGGACATTAACACTATTTTATTACATTATTTTGAATCAAAACACAATAAGTCATAAGAGACTCTCTTATTCCTCTTTTTGTGTTAATGAATAACCTTGTGTTACTTGTATAAGCATTATTGAATTCAATGTTTGTTAAGTCAAAGACTGTTTAATTCAAACTGTTTAATTCAAGTTGGAAATCCAATGTTATTTCAAAATAATGATCACTTCTTCATATGATGAATCAAACGGTGAAAGTGAATTAATATGTCAGACTGAACTCGATCAGTTTTGTTAGAAGTTAGAACACAGTTTTAATCAGTTGTTTTATGAAGCTGGCTCCAGTCTAATCTGTTTCTCTGTCTTCATTCTAAACAACTTCTTCTCTGTTCTAAAAACTGATCTTCTCCTATCCGAGTGACCTTCATCCACTGGTTTGTTTGGACCAATCAGAGAAGAACAACAAGTCACTGATCACAGATCCTTCCTTAAAGTTCTAAGCTTTTGCTGGAACTGACGGAGTTTGCTGAGGACCTCAAGCCATGAGGTTCCCCAAAGAACTGATGATCGTCTGGTCAACACGCTAATGACCACGTCATTCAGTTAAAGGCTTATAACTTGCCAAGTTATAAGTCATCTTCAACAGCTGAAAAAGCTCTCTTTTATTGACATTCCTTTAAGGAACGTCTTATCTTGAAAACAACACCAGGAGCTGCCGTTACTTTCGGTTCGAGTCAAGGCGCACGTCTGGAGACGCTGAGAATGGTAAACGAACTGACCAAACTGGACCGAGGGAGACTGACCATCTTCACGAGGTAACAAGTCGTCAAATGCTTTGCCAAGGGTACCAACGTGTAGCCGAGTTCAGCCGGAGAGCTGCCATGCTTCTGGTTAAACACATCAAGATAACTCCCTGACTCTTAACTTTTCTTCCTCCATTTTTCTCCTCCTAAACCTTTATCTTCCTAAGCCAGAAACTAAGTTAATGTACCTACAGAAATGAGTAAAATATCATCCTTCACTGTTCTGTTGTTCCTATATTTCATCTGTGCTGAAGTTAATTATAGGAAAAATAATCAACCAATCATGTACAAATGTGTGATGTAATTTACAATTCTGTTAAATAAATGGTCCAGTCCTGCTGTGCCAACATAAGTTTAACGTTTCCTGTGAATTACATCTGGTCAAGGTATAGAATTATTGGTATTAAGCTGAAAAAGAGAGAACTCGTTTAATTAATGATGTATTTTTGTGTCAGTCTAAACCCTGCCAATTTATACATCTAAAATATAGGTAAGTCATTAAACTGACCCCTTCCTATATTACTACAAAACTGTCAAGTATATTAATGCACAACTACTTATGCACTTTTCACTTGTCGCTTGTGAACAGGTTAGATTTGTGAAAATTTACAAATTTGCTGTTCGAGTGTTGTAATTTGACATTAAACACAACCCAAGTTGAAGTGTTACATCGTTTCCAGCCCGCTTTTCGGCATCTGCATATGGTAGCCGGCCAAATTGACAAAGACCATGCAGAATAATGTAGTATTTTAATTCAACAGCAGATAAAGCTACATTGCGTTATCTCTGTAAGTAGGTCTAGGGGGAAAAAATATTGGTGTTGGTATTGGTTAGCAGCCAAATAAGTTTTAACACGTCCGCATATCGGATATTGGCCAAAAATCCAATATCGTGCATCCCTAATTTGCATAATCTGAAATGAAATTCATTGGTTTGAAAATGAATTTCACTAAATTGAAACTGAATTTATTTGTTTTGAAACTGTATTTCATTGTATTGAAAATTCAGTTTGACCACTCTCATTTTCAGTTCTATAATTGAATTTGAACTCCAAAATTCAGTTTTTCATATCACACATCTGGGTTCTTTAGAAAGCCACGGCGTAATTGAATGCAGATTGACAGATTTATGTTCAATGTCAGTGAAACTTCCTTTACAGTGTATTTTGAGCTGGAGCAGTGGCTCACACATGAACTTGGCATGAACTCATGTGGGTGCTTCTGCTCCAGCTCAAAATACGCTGTAAAGGAAGTTCCTTTTCTTGTTTGGTGTTTTAGGGCAGATGGCATTCACTCTGTTGCATTACCACCTTCTTGATCCTGACCCCCATGCCTACATTTCCATAAAGGAAGTTTCACTGACTTGGAACATAAATCTGTCGATCTGCGTTCAGTTACTCCGTGGCTTTCTCAAGGACCCAGATGTGTGACACAAAAAACTGAATTTTGTAGTTCAAAT
Organism: Garcialebias charrua; assembly: GCA_038048925.1. Lineage (NCBI taxonomy): Eukaryota > Metazoa > Chordata > Actinopteri > Cyprinodontiformes > Rivulidae > Garcialebias > Garcialebias charrua. Next base: position 10,816 of record JBBPBX010057101.1, on the reverse strand, counting down.
TGAATTATAGAACTGAAGATGAAAGTCATCAAACTGAATTTTCAATTAAATGAAATACAGTTTCAAAGCAAGACATAAGACATAAGACATAAGAAGGTTTATTGACATTGCATCAATTTTCACCAATACAACGTAAATATGTAGTTACAGTCATCCAGGAGAGAGAATGAGTGCAAAAAAGCTGCAGCTCAACAAAGCACATGACATGTTTATCAACACATGATATGTTTATCAACACATGATATACTTATAGCGCGGCCGCTCATCTGTCCCCAGATGAAGGTCAAAAGCAGGAAAACAGGCAAAGACACGGGGTTTTACAGCATTGATATTAAAAAAAGATGAATCACATTTTGTCTTCAAGACACCGCGTGATCCAGTAAAAACCATATCAAAAAGCACATTTAGTTACAATAACAAATGGAGAGACGGCAGGCAAGGAGATAAGTCTGTGAGTAATTTCAGACAAACACAGAGTTCAGCAGATGTGCAGCTGGGTGTTATCTGAGGCTTCACAGAAATCTCTGGGGGGGGGGGGGGGGGGCAGCAGGTTTCTTCAGCTCCTCGCTCCCAGGAGAATGGCTTCCGACAGCCTACTTTTCAAGGACATGTACAGAAGCCAGATAATATTCTTGTTTGTTATCCAATAGACCACAGTGTTCTTTTCCACTGCCGCCATCAAGTCTGTGGTGCTGTTTCATGGCCGAAAAAAATCCAAATATGTGGTTCCGCTCCTCTCCGCTCTATGAGCTCCCATCTGTCCCTTGATTGATCCGGGGTGGCTGTAAACAAGTCCCAAAACGCACAGCAGGTCCGCGGTGATCCACCACCGCTCCAAGCGAGCGATTGAGCTCATACAACAGCTGGGATGAGGAGCTCACGGCCCGGTTCAGAGAATTTTGCTGATCAGGCAGTGCCGACAGCGCGCTGATAGCTGCCGAAGCCTCCCTCAGTTTCCAGTAACAAACAACTCCGCTTACGCCAAAAAACAGAGCAGTTGCTACCAATAATCCAATAATCCACAAATCCTCCACGTCCTCGACACTTAAGACGGTCAGACACATGGGCTGCCACTGACCCCACGAGTCCAGCACGTATCCAGCCGCGTGTGTGTCGGAGGGACAGACAGCTTCTCCTGGCACGGTCCGCTTCGTGGAAAAAATCTTATCCATTGAAGAAACAGCCCAATTTATTAATTCCATATTGGTTCGAGTGAGCGCTGAAGGGTCGCAGACGAGACGAAAAGCAAGCAGGGAGTAGGAAAAACTTAGGGAGGGAAGAGCAGAAAGATATGCGACCTGCCTTGCCGAGTGCCGGAAGAAAAGCAAATGAATTTAGTTGCAAATCAATAAAGTCAGTTTCAATTTAGTTAAAATTCATTTTCAAACCGTTCATTCATCCATCCATTCATTATCTTCCGCTTGTTCTGATGGGTCGCGGGGGCAGCACCTTGAGAAGGGAAGCCCAGACATTTCTTTCCACAGCCACCTCTTCTAGCTCTTCTGGGAGGATTCCAAGGTGTTCCCAAGCCAACCGGGAGACAGTCTCTCCAGAGTGTCCTGGGTCTTCTCCAGGGTCTCCTCCCAGTCAGACATGCCCAAAGCACCATAGGGAGGCATCCAGGGGGCATCCTTTCCAGATGCCCGGACCACCTCAACTGGCTCCTCTCGATGTAGAAGAGCAGCTGATTTACTCTGAGTCTCTCCCTGATAACCAAACTTCTCACCCTATCTCTAAGGGAGAGTCCAGCTACCCTGCAGAGGAATCCTATTTCAACCACCTGTATCCGCAATCTTGTTTTTTCAGTCACTACCCAGAGCTTGTGACCATAGGGTAGGAACGTAGACCGTCCGGTAAACAGAGTTTTACCTTACAGCTCAGCTTCCTCTTCACCACAATAGACCTGTAAAGAGTCCGCAATACTGCAGACGCTGCACTAATTCGTCTGTCGATCTCACACTCCATTTTTCCCTCACTCGTGAACGAATCCTCGAGATACTTGAAATCCTCCACTTGAGGTAGAACCTCCCCTCGATCTGGAGAGAGCAATTTTCAAACCAATGGATTTCATTTAAAATTACGCAAATACAGATTCAGTCTGAGAAATTCATATTCAATTTCTGTTGGCAAATGTTTATCCCCATACTATACTCAGAATCAATAATGTTGATACATTTTTGTTTGAATCCTTCCACTATATTTTATTTCTGCTGTAGAAAACTGCATCACAGGAGAATAATAGAAGGTAGCTTTACAAATCATCTGCAGCACATTACCCTATCTGTTCTCCAACTCCCCCCTTAATCTTCCTCTATGTACCTCATTCTTTCACAAACAGCAGACTGGTCAAATAACACACCATTTATCCAGCTCTGAATACTGGAAACTTCCTGCAGGCGTAGTTAGACTGCGCAGCTCTCTCTTACAAACACATGCACACACTTTACCTTGAAGCAAAGGGGGCAATCTTCACTATGTTTGTGTTTATGGGTTGGGGAATTGTATTTATGTGTTTAAGGTTGTATCATTTTGTGAATGCAGGTGAAATAAATAGTAAAGTTAGACAAGCTTTTGGACTTACTCTGCAGATACTTTTAATCTAAAACATAGTCCTTTCTCAAGCCCATAAAAACCTGCACTGTTGATGGATTCTTTTACATATTTTACCACAACTTTTTCTTCTGATCATTTTGATTTTTTCTCATCTTTTCTTTTCTCAATGTTGTCTTTACTTGGTGGTATCCCTACAAACCCACCTCTGAGATGTTGCTTTGGTTGAGGTCCAGCATGTCGCCCCT
>JBBPBX010057099.1:11890-22547 GCA_038048925.1 Garcialebias charrua | reverse complement strand
AATAAATGAATAAAAAACTTCCTCTGTTCTCCTTCACAGTTTAACTTATACCCACTTGAATATCTTGAACCAGAAACATTAAGATTTACTTCACTCTGTTCAATTCCTGTACAGAAAAACACTTGTCTCCAAAAACTACATTCACTATTTAAATCCTTCAGATACAAGGCATGATGGTGTAACACTTGTTTTCTGTTGGATAGCTGAGAATGATTCTGTTCATCCATCCATCCACCTCTGGGTAGCATGTTAGAACAGTGGTTCAACAACAAGAAGGTCCAACATTTGGCTCCTGCCCTGAGGCCTTTCTTTGTAAAGTTGTATTAATAATTCTAAATTGCTCCAAGGTGTAAAAGAGCATATATTGTCTCGTTTGTCTCTGGATGTCCCTGTGATGGACTAAGGACCTGTCCAGGTGTCTCCCTCCTCTTACACAATGACTGCTGGAGACAGATGCAGTTTGTGATCCAGACAGGAGAAACTGTCTGAAGAAAAGGTTAGTTTGGACTGAGATGAACCCTCAGGTGAGAAAAGAAAAGTGACGATGGTCCTGGAGGACAGCAGACAGCTTGCAGCTCTTTGTTTTGTCTCATCTTCATAATCATCCGGCAGCCTGGGCGCTGCAGTGGTGCCAATCTAGAGTGAATGGGCCCCACATTAATGTGTGGGGTAGAGAGCCGAGGAGTGGGCGGGTGGTTGATTATATTACTCCATAAACTGCTGTGCCTGGGCGTCTCTGCCGCTCTCACTTTGGAAAGGAGAGTGGGGAGACCTTTGAAAACAGGAGGCTTGAGAATTACGGAAATTGGATCAAATTTTGAAAAATGGCTCTCAATTCGACTGCCATGCAACCCCAACTCACCCCGCCTCACTTTTCATTCACTGCCTCCAACTGCTTGATATTCTGCTCCACTGGTAAACAAGCTAATCATAAAAAGAGAGAGGCTGCAGAAATATGAAATGAAGCCATGCTCAGTGCAAACAAATACAAGCACATGTTCAACACTGATGCACGACCGACGCTGCGCGAGGAGCATGTGAGGGAACCGGAAGCAGGTGTCTGACCCATTTCTTTCATGATTCAGTTGGAAAAACACACATTTATGTTCAATTTGACATCTTTAGTCCAACTGAATACCAGATAGGGCTGCCACTGTCGACTGCCATCACTGATCCATTATTCTAAATGACTTGGTTTCCTTTAAAAATCCGTTTCCACTATTTTATTTCATTCGTTTTCTAAAAGCTACTTTTAGTATTTACAGTGCATCACAAAATAAAATAAATAATTGTAAATTAGGTTTAATTAACTGATTAAAAGAAGAAAGTAAGACAGCAGCTCAGGTGTTGTTTCAGGATGTGACGTTTCCTCTGAAGTCCAGTAATCTCCAGCTAGAGGGCGAAACGTCTCTATAAAAAGAAACTGTCCGGATGACCTGACTGGGAATTATTGGATTTGATACCTGGATGATTGAGCATGAACTTTTCTGCCTTGAACCACTTTGGCTGTGGCTGCCTGCCTGGGAGGAGTCGATGGGGGACAAGACGGCCAGCAGAAACCATCTTGGCTCCAGGAAACTGGTTGGTCTACTTAAGAAGTTTACTGCTTGGTGGGGAAACTGTTTACTGGAACTCCTCTGACTGACTAAGCTCTCTGGATAGAGGGTGAAACGTTCCTATAAAAAATAAAAAATAAACTGTCCAGATGACCTGACTGAGAATGATTGGATTTGATACCTGGATGACTGAACATGAACTTTGTTGTCCAGTAACTTCCATCCATCCATCAGATGTTTCTCCTGCTGGACAATCAAACATCTTTTCTTTTAGCATTTCACTAAAAATGCAGCTGCCTAAAACAGCAAAGAATGAAAACAGAATGAAGCTGGTGGGTTTGGATGAAGGTCATATGTGTCAAACTCAAAACCCGGGGGCCAAATGTGACCCTCGTTGACATCTTCTCTGGCCCCCAAGATGACATTTTAAATATAAAATACTTTTATCACTTGTATTTTTTCCAGTAATCTTTGATTATGATGTCAAAAATGCTACAGAGAACATCAAATGAGACCAATCAAATATTTGTTGTGGAATCTGCAACCAAGAAAAGATGTTGGGTATCTAACTTGAGTTAATGGAGATTCTGAAATTGGCCCTTAGTTTGAGAAATGGTTTAATTTTGGCCCCCTTTTGTAAATGAGTTTAACATCCCTGATGTAGGCAAAACACTGAGTTAGAAAAACAAGTAAATAAAAAAATTAATAGTTGAACTCTGGTCTTCTGGGGAACAATCAGCCACACTTTTTTTTTCTGGTTCTTATTTTTGATTAATTTATTTTAGTGCCGTCAATAAACATGTTTATTTCTGACAAAGCCTAAAAGTTATTTTTTATTTGATCAGAAGGTGTTCCATTGCTCTCCTAACCTCACAGTAACTTTACTACACTCTCATGCTCCTGAAAAATCTTCCACATTAAAATACACAGAAAACAAAACCTTTAATCTCATATTTATGTAGTGATACAAGCCTTCATTTCTCTGATACATTTTTCACTGAAACTCAGTGAAACACAGAACACTGACTTTATTTTATTAGTTTGAATCAAAACACAAATAAGTCACAAGAGACTCTCTTATTCTTTTACTTTGTGTTAATTCAATTATGTCAAATGAATAACCTCGTGTTATGTGAACAGTATTGAATTCAATGTTTGATAGTCAAAGATTGTTTAATTCAAACTGTTTAATTCAAGATGAAGATCCAATGATATTTCAAATGATGATCCTGATGCATTTTTCCTCTGAAACTGCAGTGAAGACACAGTGATACTGTAATCTCAGTCAGTTTTGAACCCAGGACACTAATCACTTCAAAGAGAGACTCTTTTCAAGAAGAATAATCTCTGGTTTGTTAGTATCTCAGTAAGGTTTCAAATGTGATGCAATGAGTTAAGACCGTTTTAATTATCATAAGTTGAATCAGTTTTAACATAAAATACTGGCGTCTTAAAACTAACACTTTTATCCTGACTTTCTGACAATCTAACACTTGACGTCTTCCTCTGCACCTCCACATTCACGCCTCCTCCTGGTGCCACATGCCCAATCAGGAAGAGCTACGTTTCTGGGTCAAGTCAGTTTCAAATACCCTGACTTCCTGTTTTTCTTCAGTCTAACGGGAGAACTGAGCTGGAAGTTTTTCTCCTAAAAATCTGATGGATGCATGGTCAAGCGTCAAAGACCCCGTTCTATCAGCAAGGGTTTCAGCAAGCTAGCTGAAACCCGACCTTGAGCTCTAAGCTCCATCTGAATGAATTTTCCTCCCAAGGAAAGTTTTATTCTGAAAACTCAAACCAGGAAATGCCGTTACTGCGGTCCGAGATGAAGCAGACGTCTGGAGACACTGAAAACGGTAAACGGACTGACCAAGTGGACCAAGGGGGATTGACCGTCTTCACAAGGTAACAAAGTCGTCAGATCCATTGCCAAAGTGTACCGACATTTAGCTGAGATCGGCCGGAGAGCTGCCATGTTTCCTGGTTAAACTCACATCAAGATAATGCCCTCCTATCTTTCCTTCCATTTTTCCTCCTAAACTTTCTTTTTATTCTAGCCAGTAATTTTTTCCACGAAGCGCACCAGACCAGGAGAGCCGGCTTGCCCCCTCGACACGCATGCGGTGGGGTACATTATGGACTCGTGGGGCGACTGGAAGTTAATGTGCCTGACCGTTCTTTCTGTCGAAGACGTGGAAGATTTGTGGATTATTGGAATATTGGTGGAAGCTGCTCTGTTTTTTGGCATTTGCGGAGGTTTCTGCTACTGGAAGCTGAGGAAGGCTGCTGCGGCGATCAACGCGCTGGCGAAACTTCCTGCTCAACAAGATTCTTTGATCCGGGCTATGACCTCAACGACCCAGCTGTTGTATGAGTTGAACCGCACGATGGGAGCAGTGGTGGACAGCTACGGACCTGCAGTGCGTTTTGGGACTCGAGCCGTCCGGCCACCATCAGGACACAGATGGGGATTTGTAGCTCGGAACCTCACATGATTCGGCGATTTGGACCCAGACAGCACCTGGACTTCAAGGCTGTAGTCAAAGTGCACTGTAGCCTGGCCTGAAAATAAATAAAGTAACTTATCTAATCGGGACTCTGAGCAACCTTGGAAAGAGGCTGACTGAAAACTTCTCCTAGAGTCGAAAGCTGTTGAGAACTCGCTGCCCCCCCTCCCCCTAGAGGTCTCTGTGTGCATTCAGATGGAGCCGAGCTGAGGCCATCTACAGACTGTGCTTATCTGAAATGATTACTCACGGACTATCTCCCTGCTTGCCATCTAATGCACCATGTCTTGTCTTTATCCATGCTGAAGCTGGTAGTTTTTTCGACTTTATCATAGAGTGTCCTAAGACAAAATGTGATAGATTCTTTTTTTGAATACCAAGATTATCCGACTGCATGTTCCTTTTTCCATATCTGATTGTTGGTGGCGCGGTTTTATACTGTTGCGGCTTCCGTGCGCATGTCCCTCTTCGGATGGTGCGCGCGCCAATTGCAAAACTTTGTACCTTGGTGAAAATATGCTAATAAAGATATATTCTATTCTATTTTAACAAACTTAAGCTAAAATGCCTGCAGAGATAAGTTATACTAAGACCCATAACTTTGTTCTGTTGTACCTAGAAGTTAGGGACGCGTGATTTCATCTGCTGAAGTAAATTATAGGAAATTTTGATTGATCAGTCCATATACATATGTTGTGATGTAATTTAATGATTTGTTAATTAAATGATTCAGTTCTGCTGAACCAACATAAGTTAACGTTTCATGTCTTTTACATCTCATCACTTAGTCACAGGTTTATAATTTAATTTGAAAAAGTGAGAACCCGTGAAAATTTGATGATAATTTGTGTCAGTCTAAACCCTGCCCAAGTTACATCTAATATATAGGTAAATCAGTAAAACTGATCACCCGCCAATATTATTACATTTATCAGATCATAAAGTAATGTAAGCCTCAGTACAGTTTTTTCTTCTTACATTTTTTCACCTACCTAAATTGGATGTAACGAGCAAAACCCACTTGTAATGTGCACAAATAAACATTTAGCACTAAAAAGTTGTTTTACATGCATGCAGGCTGCAGTAGCAGATGCTCCACGGCTGACCACCATCAGTTTATCCCAAAGCAGGACGTCATTAGAGGGAGCACCTTGTTGCAGCAGCTTGCTTGTACATCCGAGTCTGTAGAAGCATAAAAACAAATCAAAACATAACCTTTCTATCACAGATATAGTTAAAAAAAAAAACATAAAAACAACCCTCCATGTCCGTCTAGCAAGCGACAGGTGGCAGTTTGTCTGGAAACAAGGCCTCATTTTCACCTGATCTGAAGTGTCCGCTGGACTGGAGGGTCTTCACATAATTCTGGATTGGAGTTGAAAAAAATAATAAATAAAATAATTTTGGGTGTACCAATGAGGGAAAATACCTTATTTTTCTTTTCTCCTTTCCTCCTTTTCTGAGCACATGTTCAAGAAACACAACACACAAACTTGATCTTGCTCAAGATGAGAGTTCTGCAATCGAGTTAAATTCAAAGCAGCCTGGTCCTCAGATAAATAGTGTTAAATTATTATTTTATCTATGAATTTATCAGTTAAATTATTATTTTGTATAAATGTTTCTGTTCAGTGCCCTGAGATGACTTCTTTTGTGAATTGACGCTATATAAATAAACTGAAATGAATTGAATCTTAGAATATCTTTACTCAGCACACACAACAGTTCAGTTCAAAATACTATCATTTGAATGCCACAGTACTATAGTTCGTAATTTCTTATCTGGCAACCCGACTGACATGAAAACTACAGCATTGTTCATGTAAACCAGCTTATTTTTTGTTTATTACCCCCAATAAACATTGAAAAATCACTAATGTTTCCACAGGTTGTTTTCGTGTAAACGGGGCCTTATACTGTAGTAGGTAGATCACTTTGACTTGATCATTTCAAAAGTAGCTCACATGCTGAAAAAGTCTGAACACCCCTGGACTGGGGTCATTTGTTTGTTTTGTTTTGTTTGTTTATTTATTCATTCCATTTCAATAAAAAAATACAATTTCAAGAAAAAAACAATATAAAATACCTATAAAATGAAAGGCGGCAGAAGAAGAATAAAATATTATCATTTCTGCACCTTCTTAACAAAATCAATTCAAATAATCAATTCAAGCAATACTCACAAATAATACAACAAACCACAAAACTTATCACAATTATTCATTATATTTCCCAAATATTAACTAACTTAAAATATATCTCATCAGCATTATATTCTTGATCTTTTTCTTAAATACAAATGATTCCTCTGTGTGGAGTTTGCATGTTCTTCTCGTGCTTGCGTGGATTTTCTCCGGGTGCTCCGGTTTCCTCCCACAGACCAAAAACATGCATGTTAAGCTGCCTTCACAAGACCCACGGAGCATGTGGAGGGGCATCAAATCTATAACAGATTACAAAGGCAAGAGCAAACAATGCCCCAGGGACCCATCTCTGCCTGATGCCCTCAATAAGTTTTATGCACGTTTTGAAGATCCAAACAGACCAGCTAGCACCAGACTCACCTCATCACCAGATGAAGAGCATCTCAGAGTGACCGCAGCAGAAGTGAGAGGCAGTCTCAGAAGGATCAACCCTCATAAAGCAACCGGACCAGACAACATCCCAGGGAAAGTTCTGAAGGAATGTGCGGACCAGCTCTGTGAGGTGCTGGCTGACATCTTCACCACCTCACTTGCACTGGAGTCAGTTCCCACCTGCCTGAAGACCGCGACCATCATCCCAGTCCCAAAGAGCTCCACAGTGACTGGTCTGAATGACTATAGACCGGTGGCCCTCACCCCGATAGTCGCTAAATGTTTTGAGAAACTGGTCATGTCCCACATCAAGGCAACCGTCAACATCAATGAGGACCCTCATCAGTATGCATACCGCGAGAACCGATCAACAGAGGACGCCATCTCCTCTTTGGTCCACACTGCTCTCACCCACCTGGATCAGAAGGACTCATACGTGCGCATGCTCTTTGTGGACTTCACATCTGCCTTCAACACCATGATCCCCCAAACTCTGATAGACAAACTATCCACACTTGGACTAAGCCCCTCTATTTGTAACTGGGTACTAGACTTCTTAACAGACAGACCACAGTCCGTGAAGATCCACAACTTCTCCTCCTCCACCATAACCCTCAGCACTGGCTCTCCTCAAGGATGTGTGCTGAGCCCTCTTCTGTTCACTCTGCTCACATATGATTGTACAGCCACACTTCCAGGCTGTCATATTGTTAAGTTTGCAGATGATACAGCGGTGGTGGGATGCATCACAAACAATGATGAGTCCAGCTACAGACAGGAGGTGGAACACCTGGAGAGCTGGTGCAAAGAGAATAACCTTCACATGAATGTGAAGAAGACAAAGGAGATGATTGTGGACTTCAGAAGGAACAAACACACCCACACCCCACTGAACATAGGTGGATCAGTGGTGGAAGTGGTCTCCAGCTACAAATACTTGGGTGTACACTTGAATGATAACCTCAGCTGGAGCAACAACACCACCAGCCTGATCAAGAAAGGTCATCAGAGACTCTACTTCCTCAGACGGCTGAGACGAGCTGGTCTGAGCAGCCCAGTTCTCACCTCCTTCTACAGGTGTGCAGTGGAGAGCATCCTGTGCTCCAGCATCAATGTGTGGCATGGAGGCTGCACAGTTGCAGAGAGGAAAGCTCTACAGAGAGTGGTGAAGGCTGCACAGAAGTCTGTTGGAGTCAGTCTCCCCACCATCACAGACATTTACACCTCCAGATGCAGGAAAAGAGCCACCTGCATCATGAAAGACCTCACTCACCCAGCACACTCACTCTTTGCCCCACTCCCCTCAGGACGGAGGTTGAGGAGCATCAAATGTAGAACCACTAGACTGAGGAACAGCTTCTACCCTGAGGCTGTTAGACTCATGAATAAATAAATAAGAATAAACACTGCAAAATATCACATCATGCTGATGCTGATCTGTTTTCTTGTTGCTGTGTTCATCTGTGACCATCTGCTCATACAGACTCATGTTCGTGCTGCTGTTTATAATGATGTTTTTCCACTACATTAGGGCTTAGTGTATTACTAGTTGATGTTTTTCTTAGTTAATTCTAGATGTTATTACTGTTTTTCTCTTGCATTTGTTGTTGGATGTAACTGGGACCCCGTGTACATAATCTCGTTTTCATCACATGTACCACATGCGGTGCAAATGACAATAAAGACTCTCTGACTCTGACTTCAGGCCTAGACCTCTCTCGCAAAAGAGATCTGTGATTTCAGTGGAATTTGCCTGGTTAAATAAAGGTTAATAAATAAAGGACAATAGAACAGCTAAATGTTTCCTCAGATATTTCTTCTGTTGAACTTGCAGCAGAGACACAACCTGTTGGAGCTTTTAGCAAGGTCTTCGGATGTTATCAGCCCATTAAATGACTGTTAGTGGTTGTTATCATCCCCATAGGTTGTATTCAGACTGTCCCTCCTACCTCCTAGTAGTTTGAAAGGGACGTTGTTATCGGTGAAAATTTGCAGCTTTGCACGCGTGTAAAACCAGAAGTTTGTTTTTGTTAGCTTCATTTAACCCTTTTCCTAAACCTAACCCTACACTTGACCTGGAGCACTGACCCTAAACTTAACCCCCTTACCCTTAACCTAATCCTGACCCTAAATCTAACACCCAGACCCTTTAATCTTAGCCTAACCATGCGACTGTATGTGTACCTTCAAATCTAATAGGAGGTACAGGAGGGGCCTATGGACCTATAGGGATTATAACAACTATGCAGTATCTGTAAAAACATTGAAAAGGACACGGTGCTCAAATTCAATGAGGAGGCCATGCTGACAGGATGGAGCTTCACTGTTGAATAAACTGGATCAGGCTTGGGGTTTCTGACAGGCCACAAATGAAAATGTTACAAATACTATGTCTGTGTGTAAAGTGGTTTGTGAAGCTTTGTGATATGTTTTCCCACCATTCCCAGCAGCATTCAATGCAAATATCAGCTTTCATCACACTTAAGGGCCACCATGATGAGAAATATTAAAGCATCACATTCAGTCTGCCATTACCTAAACACATTTCCCATCATCTGTTGGGCTTTTAACAAGTTTTGCTCATTATGTGTTTATTATATCTAAATGATGTTTCATTGTAGTAATTATCATGATGTGCTTATTATCCCATGTAATGTTTTAATGCCTTCTGAGCACCACTTTAAATACAATAATGCTGATATTTATGTCACATGACTGATCAACAGCCCTGCAGCTATCAGTTAAGGTCTATAATGGTTTCAAACTGTAGCTAAATGCTATTTGATGGTTTTTATTAGGATATGGTTTGCATGCAAAATCTACAAGTTCATATTGTCAGGATCTGGTGAGGGAAAACCCACAAAAAACAAACATGGGGACATGGAGGAGAGTCCAAAGAATAAAAATGAAATTTATAACAAAATAAAGAGTCGTTACGGAACCAAACAACAAGGAGTACAGAGGAAACAGATTAACAGACATCATAACGGGCTTAGGACTGGGACTGCACAGGGCTCATGGCAGTACTGTAGTTGCAAATGTTCTGCAAATTCAGGTCTTTCTTGTAAATGAGTTCCCGAGGCTCAATGGGATTAACCTGTAGAAGTAAAGTTGAGTAAATAAAGGTTGAAAGGAATGATTAACAACGAGGAGCCGGTGGGTAAAGTCTGAAAACAAGATCACGACAGCAGAAGGACAAAACACGAGAAAAATGAAAAGTCATTCATCTACAAAACACAACAACATCCTGACTACACATCCCCCCCACAAACACACACAATGTTCATAATCATCCAAGTGCTCCCTGACGGTGGTTTTAAATGACAGTAGAGAAATGATCAGTGCGGTGAGAGTTGCTGGTTTGAATCTACAAAGTGCCACACATTCACAAAGGTAAAGAGTAAAATAAATAAGACATAGATCCATTTGAGTGTCAGGCTCAGAAACAATGCTTCCATGTGAAGATTTCTCTCAGGGCTCATTGTTAGCATCATCAGTGCTTTGGCTCGCCTTTAATAAAAATCAATCCAGTCTAAAAGCTTCCTGTCAGAGTTAGAGCTCACAGCTGAACAGCTTGGTGCTCTGCTATTGTTTCAGCAGATCAAGACAATCTGTTCATTAATGGTTGACTTTTCTGCAGTCTAAGCTGCATTACCAACATGTTTCTTTCTCTCTTTGGTTGTTAGTTGTGATTGTTATTGTGTCTGGTGCTGTTAGGGAAGATTTAACCCGATTTGTAAAGAGCAGATCTAGATCCCAGCATCGTGATGTGAAGCACTCTTGTGGCAAGGTGCCACTGGCGCCGTTTGTGCTCCTCTTACTTGTGCCATTAAGTACACTTAACTAAACAAATCTTTTCTGTACTTGCAAACACTCAATTCACCTGTCCAGGTCTGCTCCTCACAACACCAACCACAATTTATCAGAGAATTCTCCTTTCTGCTTTTTGTACATTTTTTTAACAAAGCGTTTTTATTGATTATTTTTGGTTTTTGAACAAACAAAAGAAAAAGAGAGA
>JBBPBX010057099.1:0-11842 GCA_038048925.1 Garcialebias charrua | reverse complement strand
TAATTAAACAGGTACTGACATGTTTTCAACATACATCATAAATGGCTGCCACGTGTCCCAAAATCTTTTAGCAGACACCTTCAGGGTGAATCTTATTTAATCGAAACGGATATGATACATCACTTCCCTTACCCAGTGTTCAAACGCCGGAGGGCGTGGTTCCTTCCATCCATCCATCCATCCATTTTCGTCCGCTTATCCGGGGTCGGGTCGCGGGGGTAGCAGCCTAAGTAGGGAGGCCCAGACTTCCCTCTCCCCAGCCACTTGAGCAGCTCCTCTGGGGGAATCCCAAGGCGTTCCCAGGCCAGCCGAGAAACATAGTCCCTCCAGCGTGTCCTGGGTCTTCCTCTGGGTCTCCTCCCGGTGGGACATGCCCGGAACACCTCACCAGGGAGGCGTCCAGGAGGCATCCTAACCAGATGCCCGAGCCACCTCAACTGGCTCCTCTCGATGTGGAGAAGCAGCGGCTCTACTCCGAGTCCCTCCCGGATGACTGAGCTTCTCACCCTATCTCTAAGGGAGAGTCCAGACACCCTGCGGAGAAAACTCATTTCAGCCGCTTGTATCCGAGATCTCGTTCTTTCGGTCACAACCCAAAGCTCATGACCATAGATGAGGGTGGGAACGTAGATCGATCGGTAAATTGAGAGCTTTGCCTTTCGACTCAGCTCTCTCTTCACCACGACAGACCGGTACAGCGCCCGCTTCACTGCGGATGCTGCACCTATCCGCCTATCGATCTCACGCTCCAGTTTTCCCTCATTCGTGAACAAGACCCCGAGATACTTAAACTCCTCCACTTGGGGCAGGACCTCCTCCCCGACCCGGAGAGGGCATGCTACCCTTTTCCGGCTCAAGACCATGGCCTCGGATTTGGAGGAACTGATCCTCATCCCGGCCGCATCACACTCGGCTGCAAACCGCTCCAGCGAAAGCTGTAGATCACGATCTGATGAAGCCAATAGGACCACATCATCTGCAAAAAACAGAGAAGCGATTCCAAGGCCACCAAAACGGATCCTCTCAACACCTTGGCTGCGCCTGTGCCTGGTTCCTTCCAGTTGCACAGAATTAGCATCCTGGCCAGAAGAGAGACAAAGGCTATCACATCCCTCTCACATTTGCTGAGGGACCTGTCCATAGGGACCACCCTGAACAGTGAGGTGAGTGATGATGGGTGAACAGTCTTGCCACATATTACAGAGATGGTGTCAAAAATAGATTGACAAAAAACCTGCAGTTTGGGACATGTCCACAATGTATGCAAGAGTGTGGCTAGAATTTGTTTGCAATGATTGCATGCAGGGTACAGGTGGGCTTTGATCTTGGACAACTTGTCTGTGGACCAGTGCAGTCTGTGCACTACCTTGAATTGGATTACAACATGTCTCAGGCAAATTGAAGATTAATAAATGTTCTTGATAATACTTCTCCAGATTGAGTCTGATATGGGTTCCTCCAAGTCAGCTTCCCATTTCAGTTTAAGGCTGTCCAAACTGGACACATGGTATGAACTGAGCAGTGTATAAATTTTGCTTGTAAGGATGGCTCCATCCTGTTGGTCTTGTCTGTTCTCTTTGTGTTGTTTTTCTGTTAGTCAGTTCCTGGTCTGTTTTATTAGTTTTCCTAGTTTAGTCTCCTTGTTTATTTACTCTTAGTTTAATCTCCAGTTCTGCCATCCTAGTTTACTTTTCATGTTTCAGTCTCCATGTATATTTACTCTTAGTTTAAACCTCCTAGTTTACTTTTCATGTTTCAGGTTTAGTTTCCCAGTCTTGCTTTGTCTCTAGTTAATTGTCTCTAGTTAATTGTTCCCAGGTGTTTGTGATTTTGTCTCATCTTGTCTGCGAGTATAAAAGCCCAGTTCTGTGTCTCAGTCATTGCAGGCGCATTGTCTGGTATCCCTTGTGTTCTCTGGTCTCTGGTTCATTTAAGTGTTTTTGCTGCCACGACAGCTATTTGTTTATTATTATTAAAGTGATTATTTTTATAACTTCCTGGCCTCTGAGAATGCCTTTCTGCACCACTGGGTTTTAATCTTGCTCCGAGTAAATCCTGACAGTATGCGGCTGCCATCAAAAAAGCCCAGCCGACAGCATATTCCTCCTACCTGTCCTCTCGAGTCCACGCGGATGGAGAAGACTGTGGTCCGCTACAGCGGTTTTCAGGTCCAACCCATGTCGGCACAAGAGGACTTCAGCCAGGAAATAGAAGTCCTACCTTCTCCCCTTCTGGTCCTCGAACAGGAAGAGTGTCGGCGCCGGATGGGCCACTCGACCCGTGAGTCCAGTTCATTCTCGTGCTCGGCGTTACTCGTCTCGGGGTGGACGTACGGGAAGACGCCGAGGACGATTTCCTTGTTTTTACTCCTTAGCGTCAACACCGCCGCAAGAGCAGCAAAAGGAAGACCCAGAAACGGTCATGGTCAGCTAATCAGACTCGGTCCAACGAACCCGAGTTTTTTGGATGTAACTCCAGCGCTCCAGTGGGTACGAGTTCCATTGCCTCACCTCCTAGGTTTCCGGTGAAGGCGGAAATCAACGCCTCAACACTGTCGCTCGAAGCTGCTCCTGCTCAGTCCGGTGAGAACAGTCACAGCGTCTTCCCGGGGGCTGGTCTTGTTACTGCTCACTCTTCCCCCCATTCATCTGACCAGATGGATGAGGACCAGCACACAGGTCAGTCAACAGAACAATATACAGTCTTTCCAGCAGAGTTCACCCTAGGAGAGCCTTCAGGGGTGATAATGTTCTTGTCACTTCACCTTCATTTAGAAACACTCCTTTGTCTCATTCTAACTCACACCAATTTCAGCCCAGTGAACTTATATAAGTGTTATAAACCGGACTTTAGAAAATCTAATCACCTCTGTTAAAAATAACCCGGACTGTTTTGATTTTGTGCTTTCCCTCACTGAAAAGTTTATGTTGTCTCAATGCGTTTCCTGAATATGAACAGTTTTTAATTGGAATAAGGACTCTAAAATCATCAGCAGCAACACGCCCTGAACTGGCTGGCTCTCCAGCACTTGCATTGTCCTGCTCTGAGGGGGTCCTAGATGATGCCTCTCATGTCTCGTGTTCCGAGGGGGTCCTAGAAGACGTCCCTCACTTCTCCGGTGCTGTGGAAGGACCTGAACCTAGAGTGGGTTCCCGATCTGGTCCTGGACCGCGCCATCGCCGTTGTGGCAGAGATCGAAGGCAGAGAGGACCTACCAGCTCTTCGGCTGCTGCAGACTCGACGCCCGGCTCTTCGGCTGCTGCAGACTCGACGCCCGGCTCTTTGGCTACTGCCGACTCGACGCTCGGCTCTTCAGCTGCTGCAGATTCCTTGCCCGGCCTGTCGGCTACATGCTTGTCGGGTCCTGATTTTTCGGCTCCTGATACTTCGGCTCCTGATCCTTGTCCTTTGGCTTCTGATACTTCGGCTCCTGGTCCTTCAGCTCCTGGTCCTTCGGCTCCTGGTCCTTTGGCTCCTGGTCCTTCGGCTCCTGGTTCTGGCTCTGCCTCGGCTGAAGAAGACCCTACCTCGACCGACGAAGACCCTGCCTCGACCAACGAAGACCCTGACTCGACCGACGAAGACCCTGCCTCGATCTCCACAGAGGGTCTTCGCACCGCTGATGTCTCGACGTCTACAGATGGGCTTCGCACCGCTGATGTCTCGACGTCTACAGAGGGGTTTCGCACCGCTGATGTCTCGACGTCAACAGAGGGGCTTCGTACTACTGATGTCTCGACGTCTACAGAGGGGCTTCGCACCGCTGATGTCTCAACGTCTACAGAGGGGCTTCGCACCGCTGATGTCTCGACGTCTACAGAGGGGCTTCGCACCGCTGATGTCTCAATGTCTATAGAGGGGCTTCGTACTGCAGACGTCTCTACAAAGGGACTTCTCAACGCCAGACGTCTCTACGCCAGACGTCTCTACGCCAGACGTCTCTACGCCAGACTCGACGCTTCCAGACGTCTCCACGCCAGACTCGACGCTTCAAGACGTCTCTACGCCAGACTCAACGCTTCCAGACATCTCTACGCCAGACTCGACGCTTCCAGACGTCTCTACGCCAGACTCGACGCTTTCAGACGTCTCTACGCCAGACTCGACGCTTCCAGACGTCTCTACGCCAGACTCGACACTTCCAGACGTCTCTACGCCAAACTCAATGCTTCCAGACGTCTCTACGCCAGACTCGATGCTTCATGACGTCTCTACGTCAGAAGCGACGCTTCCTGATGTCTCTACGTCAGACTCCATGCCCGACGACGTCTCTTCGCCCGCCTCGATGCCCGACAACGTCTATACGCTCACGGAAGGCTCTACGCTCGCGGAAGGCTTTATGCTCTCGATGCTTCCTGACGTCTCTACGCCAGACTCGATGCATCCGGACGTCTCTACGCCAGACTTTACGCCCGACGACATCTCCGCAGACCTCGACGCCCAACGACGTCTCAACGTCTCTACGCTCGCGGAAGGCTCTACGCTCACGGAAGGCTCTACGCTCGCAGAAGACTCTATGCTCGTTTCAACGTCTTCAGACGTTGTAACGCTCGACTCATCGCCGCCCGCTGTCTCGCCGTCTGCATTTCACCCGCATGCTGACTCGAATCCTGCGGACCACCCGCATGCTGATTCGACTCCTACGGACCGTCCACATGCTGGCTCGACTCCTGCAGACCGCCCGCATGCTGGCTCGACTCCTACAGACCGCCGGCATGCTACCTCCTCGCTTGTGGCCTCTGATGGTCAGTCTCCTGGTCGCCCCTCCCTCCCAAGGTTGCTGATGGTGATGGCCCCTGAGACTGTTCGTTGTGTGGCCTCTGATGGACAGTCTCCCGGCCGCCCGCCTGACCAGCCGTTGCCTGATGTCAGTCTTCTGGTCACTCTCTTTGGTTTTTTGACGTTATCTTAGGTTTGGGCTTTGTGTTTAGCTTTCACAGTTTTAGGTTGGATCTTTGTGTTTAGTTGCCGCAGTTTTTAGGTTTGGTGTTTGTGTTTGCCTCCCAGGTCTCTTCCTATCGGTTTTTGGTTTCATGCCCTTGTGTTGTCCTTGTGTCCCTTGTCTTCCTCGTGCCCTCCTTCCTTGCAGTTTCTTCCCTCCACCTGCCACGGATTTTTTGGGGTGTTTTTTCTTGGGGACACCTGGGGGTGTCCTTGAGGGGAGGGTACTGTAAGGATGGCTCCATCCTGTTGGTCTTGTCTGTTCTCTTTGTGCTGTTTTTCTGTTAGTCAGTTCCTGGTCTGTTTTATTAGTTTTCCTAGTTTAGTCTCCTTGTTTATTTACTCTTAGTTTAACCTCCAGTTCTGTCATCCTAGTTTACTTTTCATGTTTCAGTCTCCATGTTTATTTACTCTTAGTTTAAACCTCCTAGTTTACTTTTCATGTTTCAGGTTTAGTTTCCCAGTCTTGCTCTGTCTCTAGTTATTTGTCTCTAGTTAATTGTCCCCAGGTGTTTGTGATTTTGTCTCGTCTTGTCTGTGAGTATAAAAACCTAGTTCTATGTCTCAGTCATTGCAGCCGTATCATCTGGTATCCCTTGTGTTCTCTGGTCTCTGGTTTATGTAAGTGTTTTTGCTGCTACGACAGCTATTTGTTTATTATTATTAAAGTGATTATTTTTATAACTTCCTGGCCTCTGAGAATTGTCTGTCTGCACCACTACGTTTTAATCTTGCTCTGAGTAAATTCTGACATTGCTAAGGGCCCCCTTGTTATCAGACCTGCATTCCAAAATCTTAGCCACAAAATGTTTAGAGGGGTACAAAGGAAACAGTCAGCTATAAATATATAATAATAATAATAATAATAATAAAAATGAGAGAGAGTGATGTGATTTTTAAATTTCTGTACCAGTTGTTCAAAATAGTTAAATCTGCCATCAACATAGAGATTACAGAATGCACTTCTCCCAAGACCCAGGTGTCAAAAGCTATATTAACTACTGATGGAGTAAACATAGGATTATCTGAATCAGATTCAGCTTTATTGTTAATGCACCGAAACACAACAAAATTACATTTCAGAACAACTTGTCCGAGATAAACATAAACAAACAAATGTGGGGAGATGGAGGTGACTGAGGCCGCTAGCCTCGAGAGGCACAGCCTATTTTTCCAGATAAGGAAAATAAATATTGTCGTAAACACGGGGAACCCAGAGCGGTATGAGACCAGACAAGACAAGATGTGGTTAGAAAAGGTAACAATGTTTATTATATACAGTGAGCTATTTACGGATGGACATCTCTTGAAAATCTTGGAGAAGAGAGCTGGATCAGTGAGGTCCACATGCAGGGTAGAACACTGTTTGTTTTCTCTTACAAATGAAGGTGCAGGTGTTAGGTGTAGATGTGATCCAACAGGAAACACCAGAGATGAGGGACCAGGCATGACAGGCAAGGCAGACTGGACAGGCGTGTGGCTGGAAGGCGATGCACAGAGGACAGGAACCAGAGTCACGGGGATACCAGGACCAAACATGAGTCGAAGAGGCAGAAGACTGTGGGTACAAGAACAAAGGTAAGTAACTCTTGTTTTTACAACGATTTACTGGCCACAAGCATAACTACCAAAATGGGTACAATGCTACAGTGATGAGTCACACTGGACTGCAGCCTTAAGAAGCAGAAGGGCCTTGTCAGGTGGTTGGCCGACAGCTGGTGGTAATCAGTGGCCATCATGGAGGAGCAGCTGCAGGCAGTGGAACTCTTACAAATACGAGGGGGAGTGGAAGTGTACAAAAAACAAATCAAATCTCGAACTGTGTCCTAGACGGAATAAAGTGTGAAAGTTGAAAAATAAATGACCTCCGTACATAAACGGCAACATACTGATGACATCATAATACATTATACATGAATAGGCTGACGAGGGCAATGAGTTGTCCAAAGACCCTGCCAGAACGTGAGTAAAAGATGGTGCACAAACTGTACTCTGATAAACCATCATTGCTCCAAGGCTTTGTAGCAGATAACAGTGTAATGCCGACCATAATATCTACCCCGCAAGTTGACATTCATGTTCATAACAACTGTTTACATAGCTCCAGATGCTAATGCTACCAACACTCTGCAGGTGTATCATGATCATTTCAGCTCACTGCATAGCAAACACTGAGGCTCTTTATGTGGTGGCTGGTGAGTTTTATCACGTAAATCTAAAGGACTGCCTGCCAAGAATTTACCAGGATGTGGCCATACCAACACTTGGAAACAACACAATGGGCTATGTTTACACGAACATAAAAGAAGCATACAAAGATAAACCCTGTCCCCACCTAGGATTCTCTGATCATATCTCAGTCTTCATGTTTCCTGCTTACCTCCCCCCGCTGAGATGCTCCAGACTAGTTCAAAAGAAAGTTGAAACTTGGATGCAAAATAGTGGCCACACTGAAAGACTGTTTTGAACACACAGACTGGCAGGTCTTCAGAGAAGCTACTAAAAATGAGGGGGCACTAGACCTGGAGCAATACACATCTTCAGTCCTAGGGTACATTATTAAATATGTTGATGATGTCACCCCCATCAGATATGTTAAGTGTTACCCGAACAGGAAGCCTTGGCTAAATGCAGAGATTCACACCCAGCTTCTTCTTCTTCTTTTTCTTCCTCTTTCGGCTGTTCCCTCTTCAGGGGTCGCCACAGCGAGTCATCCTCTTCCACCTCACTCTGTCCTATGCATCCTTTGTCCTCATTCCAACTACCTCCATGCCCTCTCTAACTGCATCCATATATCTCCTCTTTGGCCTTCCTCTTTGTCTTTTTCCTGGCAGTTGCATTTCTAACATCCTTTTACCAATGTACTAACTGTCCCTCCTCTGGACATGTCCAAACCATCTCAGTCTGGCCTAGCTAACTTTATCTCCCAGTTGTTCAACCTGTGCTGTACCTCTGATGATATCATTCCTAATCTTATCCATACTTGTCACTCCTAAGGAGAACCTCAGCATCTTCATTTCTGCCACTTCCAGTTCCTTCTCCTGTCTTTTTGTCAGTGCCACTGTCTCCAGACCATACAACATAGCTGGCCTCACCACTGTCTTGTAAACATTTCCTTTGACCTTTGCTGACACCTTTTTGTCACAAATCACTCCTGATACTTTTCTCCATCCAGACCATCCTGCCTGGACTATCTTTTTCACTTCTTTCCCACACACCCTATATTCCTGGATAGTGGACCCAAGTACTTGAAGTCTTGCACCTTTGTGACCTCCGATCCTTGTAGCCTGACTGTTCCACCAGCCTCCCTCTCATTCACACACATGTACTCTGTCTTACTACGGCTGACATTCATTCCTCTTCTTTCAAGTGCATACCTCCACCTCTCCAAGTTCTCTTCCACCTGTTCCCTGTTCTGACCACAGATCACAATGTCAACTGCAAACATCATAGTCCATGGGGATTCCTGCCTGACATCATCTGTTAGTCGGTCCATCATCAGAGCAAACAAGAAGGGGCTCAGAGCCGATCTTTGATGCAATCCCACCTCTACCTTGAAGCTATCTGTCACTCCTACAACACATCTCACCACTGTCCTGCTGTCCTCATACATGTCCTGTAGCAGTCTAACATACTTCTTTGCCACTCCAGATTTCCTCATGCCATACCAAACCTCCTCCCTCTGCACCCTGTCATATACTTTTTCTAAATCCACAAAGACACAATGGCGTTCTTTCTGACCCTATCTGTACTTCTCCATCAGCATTCTCAAAGCAAATATGGCATATGTGGTGCTCTTTTTTGGCATGAAACCATACTGTTTCTCACAGATAGTCACCTCTTTTTTTTTCATTCATTCATTCCTTCAACCTTTATTTATACAGGCTGGCCTCGTTGAGTCACGGGGACTCATTTACAAGAGGGACCTGTCTCACTCACACCAAACAACCATCCACTCTCTCACTCACACCTAGGGTCAATTTAGAGTCACCAATCAGCCTAACATAAAACATAACATAAAAGGGCAGAAAATGTTTGCGATGTACATAACTGTTACAGTAATCTGAAAATGATCTGGAGCACAAAGAGGAATTATAGAAGATGTTTTGCTGTTAACTTACCAAGTAGATCATCTACACTTGCAGACACAGATGAGACAGTGTGCACAGAGGATGGGGTTGCTCCACTTAGCTCTAAGTCTTGCTTCCACAACTCTCTCCCAGATCTTCATCGTGTTGCTCATCAACTTAATTCCTCTGTAGTTGCTACAACTCTGTACATCACCCTTGTTCTTAAAAATGGGCACCAGTACACTTCTTCTCCATTCCTCAGGCATTTTCTCACCTTCAAATATGCCATTGGATACTTGAGTCAAAAACCTGACTGCCATCTCTCCAAGACATTTCCAAACCTCCACTCGTATGTCATCAGGTCCTACTGCCTTCCCCTTCTTCATTCTTTTCAAAGCTTTCCGTACATCATCCTCACTAATCTTTCTCACTTCCTGGTCCACAGTTTGTATGATCTCTGCTCTTCTTTCTCTTTCATTCTATTCATTCATTAGAGAGTCAGAGAGAGAGAGTCAGAGAGTCTTTATTGTCATTTGCACCGCATGTGGTACATGTGATGAAAACGAGATTATGTACACAGGGTCCCAGTTACATCCAACAACAAATGCAAGAGAAAAACAGTAATAACATCTAGAATTAACTAAGAAAAACATCAACTAGTAATACACTAAGCCCTAATGTAGTGGAAAAACATCATTATAAACAGCAGCACGAACATGAGTCTGTATGAGCAGATGGTCACAGATGAACACAGCAACAAGAAAACAGATCAGCATCAGCATGATGTGATATTTTGCAGTGTTTATTCTTATTATTTATTTATTCATGAGTCTAACAGCCTCAGGGTAGAAGCTGTTCCTCAGTCTAGTGGTTCTACATTTGATGCTCCTCAACCTCCGTCCTGAGGGGAGTGGGGCAAAGAGTGAGTGTGCTGGGTGAGTGAGGTCTTTCATGATGCAGGTGGCTCTTTTCCTGCATCTGGAGGTGTAAATGTCTGTGATGGTGGGGAGACTGACTCCAACAGACTTCTGTGCAGCCTTCACCACTCTCTGTAGAGCTTTCCTCTCTGCAACTGTGCAGCCTCCATGCCACACGTTGATGCTGGAGCACAGGATGCTCTCCACTGCACACCTGTAGAAGGAGGTGAGGACTGGGCTGCTCAGACCAGCTCGTCTCAGCCGTCTGAGGAAGTAGAGTCTCTGATGACCTTTCTTGATCAGGCTGGTGGTGTTGTTGCTCCAGCTGAGGTTATCATTCAAGTGTACACCCAAGTACTTGTAGCTGGAGACCACTTCCACCACTGATCCACCTATGTTCAGTGGGGTGTGGGTGTGTTTGTTCCTTCTGAAGTCCACAATCATCTCCTTTGTCTTCTTCACATTCATGTGAAGATTATTCTCTTTGCACCAGCTCTCCAGGTGTTCCACCTCCTGTCTGTAGCTGGACTCATCATTGTTTGTGATGCATCCCACCACCGCTGTATCATCTGCAAACTTAACAATATGACAGCCTGGATGTGTGGCTGTACAATCATATGTGAGCAGAGTGAACAGAAGAGGGCTCAGCACACATCCTTGGGGAGAGCCAGTGCTGAGGGTTATGGTGGAGGAGGAGAAGTTGTGGATCTTCACGGACTGTGGTCTGTTTGTTAAGAAGTCTAGTACCCAGTTACACATGGAGGGGCTTAGTCCAAGTGTGGATAGTTTGTCTATCAGAGTTTGGGGGATCATGGTGTTGAAGGCAGATGTGAAGTCCACAAAGAGCATGCGCACGTATGAGTCCTTCTGATCCAGGTGAGTGAGAGCAGTGTGGACCAAAGAGGAGATGGCGTCCTCTGTTGATCGGTTCTCGCGGTATGCATATTGATGAGGGTCCTCGTTGATGTTGACGGTTGTCTTGATGTGGGACATGACCAGTTTCTCAAAACATTTAGCGACTATCGGGGTGAGGGCCACCGGTCTATAGTCATTCAGACCAGTCACTGTGGAGCTCTTTGGAACTGGGATGATGGTGGCGGTCTTCAGGCAGGTGGGAACTGACTCCAGTGCAAGTGAGGTGGTGAAGATGTCAGCCAGCACCTCACAGAGCTGGTCCGCACATTCCTTCAGAACTTTCCCTGGGATGTTGTCTGGTCCGGTTGCTTTATGAGGGTTGATCCTTCTGAGACTGCCTCTCACTTCTGCTGCGGTCACTCTGAGATGCTCTTCATCTGGTGATGAGGTGAGTCTGGTGCTAGCTGGTCTGTTTGGATCTTCAAAACGTGCATAAAACTTATTGAGGGCATCAGGCAGAGATGGGTCCCTGGGGCATTGTTTGCTCTTGCCTTTGTAATCTGTTATGCATTTAATACCCTTCCACATGCTCCGTGGGTCTTGTGAGGTGAACTGTCCCTCTATCCTCTGTGCATACGTGGCCTTGGCCTTCTTAATGCCATCAACCAGTTCTTTCCTGCTCTTTCTCAGCTCCTCTGTATCTCCGGACTTGAATGCAGTGTCCCTGGCTGCTAGCAGGGTGCGGACTTCCTTATTTAACCAGGGTTTTTCGTTGGGGTAACATTTAACATATTTTTTTATGGATACATTTTCAGAGCATGTGCTGATGTAACCCAGGACTGAGGAAGCATAAAGTTCCAGATCCACTGAGCTCCCATCAGTAGCTGCCTCCCTGAAGACAGACCAGTTTGTATTCTCAAAACAGTCTCTCAGCATGGAGGTGCTACCTTGCAGCCAAACTCTTATCTCTCTTTGTTCCGGCTTGGAGCGTCTCAGCGGGGGAAGCTGTCTTGGGACCAAGATCAAAGCGCAGTGATCGGAAGCCCCGAGCGGTGGGCG
>JBBPBX010057098.1:0-22547 GCA_038048925.1 Garcialebias charrua | reverse complement strand
GCTACTCAAAGCTTCATCCTTATACATGAAGTTTGCCAACAGGCGGAGGATCCCTGTCCCCAGCTACAAAGTGGGACAGAAAGTATGGCTATCGACTAAAGACCTCCCACTTCGACTTGACTGCAAGAAACTTGCCCCTCGTTTTGTTGGCCCTTTCCCCGTCTCGAAGATCATCAACCCAGTGGCTGTCAGGTTGAAGCTCCCCAACTCCATGAGGATCCACCCTACATTTCATGTGTCCCGGGTCAAGCCTGTCTTGCAGTCCAAGTGTGTGCCCTCTTCCGGGCTCCCTCCGCCCCCCGACTCATCGATGGCGACCCGCCCACATGGTTTATCGCATCATGTGCTCTTGCAATTGGGGCAAGGGCTTG
Organism: Garcialebias charrua; assembly: GCA_038048925.1. Classification (NCBI taxonomy): domain Eukaryota; kingdom Metazoa; phylum Chordata; class Actinopteri; order Cyprinodontiformes; family Rivulidae; genus Garcialebias; species Garcialebias charrua. Next base: position 22,176 of record JBBPBX010057098.1, on the reverse strand, counting down.
CAGTACCTTATTGATTTGGAGGGGTATGGTCCTGAGGAACATCCCTGGGTTCCCGCTCGTCATGTCCTTGATAAAGCCCTCATTGCCAAGTTCCACACTGACCACCCATCCCAGCCCGGAGGTTCGTCAGGAGCCGGCCCTTAGAGGTGGGGTACTGTCATGATCCACGTTCATCTAGTTGGGGGCTGCCATTGCATGTAAATGCATGGAAGCCACCTATTGTTATTGTGCTCGAACGTGTGTCTACATTGTCGTCGAGCGTTAATGCGGCCCGAACCACAATGTCTACCCCCACAAAAGTTATATCAAAACGACTGGCTCGGCCCCCTGATGTGTGCTATTACTTTTATTGGCATTTCGACTTACCATGGCAACGTAATTTGCGAACAAAGACGTAATGAATCTCCAAATCCAGGAACTAGTTGGTTACTGCCCACTTATTATTCTACACCAGAAAAAGTTATCTTTTTCAACTTTAATACGGACCGAACCACAAAGTGAACCCCCACAAAAGTTATATCAAAACGACCGGCCCGACTCAGAGATGTGTGCTATTACTTTTATAAGCAATCGGAGTTACCATGGCGATGTATTTTGCTAACAAAGTTGCCATATTTCCCCATTGAAAATGAATGGGAGAACACTCCTCACACAAACTGCTGCTGTCAAGTCACATGATTTAGAATCTGATGAAAACATACTCACTGTTGGTACTGTTTGAAACTCATAGAAAGTATTTATCAGATGTATCTCTAGAACTGATTAACATTTGGAGCCATTTTGATTCAAGATGTCTGGCAACATGGCCTGGCAGCCCGCGTCAAAGTTTCTCCGGAACTTTCTAGTTTTAGTTTAATATTTATTTTCATAGTCACGTATTTTCTGATCAGTCTTCTTCCTGCCTTCATGTGCTGCAGCTAATTAACCTAGAGGCGGCCGTGGCATAGTGGTAATGGCAGTGGTCCCTCGATTGGAATGTTGGTAGTTCGAATCCTGGTTCCCCACACCATGTGTCGTTGTGTCCTTGGGCAAGACACTTAACCCCGAGTTGCTCCCGGTAGGACTGAAAAGCACCTTGCATGGTAGTCTGCCGCTACCGGTGTATGAATGTGTGCATTCAATGTGTGTAGCACTTTGAGATTTTCACTAATGAAAAGTGCGTTATAAATTGAATTCATTATTATTAGTATTATTAGATTTCATCCAACTGTTGCAGCCAGTATATAAATCCAAGCTTCACTCTTAGTCTCTGCCAGATTTATGAAAAAGTTATCCTGAGTAGTTATCCAGCATTCATGTCTAGTTTTGCCCTCCTCGTCTCGATTCTGTTTCTGTTTCATGGTTTAAAGATTCCTGCCTGCTCCCCTCTTGGATACTTCTCTGCCTCAGCTCTTCTGGTTTTGACCTTGGACCTCGCCTCTGGATTCTGCCTTGTGTTTTTGCCCCTGAACGGATCTGTCCACCCATCTGCCTCTTGGAAACCGACCCACGCCTGTGTACCCCGACCAAGTAAGACACCTGCTCCTCCTAACCTGTATCTGTCTTCTGAATTATTGTGCATGCTGGATTGGAACTTGGATAACCCATGGAGTAAAAAGTCCTTCTGGATCAACCACCTCAAACACAGAAGTGATCACGGACCAAATCTCAGACGCTCAACGTCTATCTGGAAGTCTACCCGGACCAAACAAACTCTGAGAAGGTTAGTCAACTCATTCAAAATAAAATCCTCACCTCTGTTCACTCCAGTTGCTAACCTTCTCCTCTCCTGTTTAGAGCTCCTGATCCCAGTGACCTGTAGAACTCAATCCAGCTCTCTATATTTCAATAAGCTGGTGAAGATTCTCAGTCGTCCAGGACATGATCAAATCAAAAAAGGTGTTCAATACAGAACAACTGGACTTTATTTGTAGCAACAAGATGTTTCGCTTCTCATCCGAGGAGCTTTATCAATTCAGTGAGGAGACAGTGAGAGGGAGAAGTTTTAACAGGATAAGCCATTGACACGCACCAACATATGTAAATTGAAAACTAACACCCAGTCTTCAATTTACATATGTTGGTGCGTGTCAATGGCTTATCCTGTTAAAACTTCTCCCTCGCACTGTCTCCTCACAAAGCTCCTCGGATGAGAAGCGAAACGTGTTATTGCTACAAATAAAGTCCAGTTGTTCTGTATTGAACGCCTTTTTTGATATTTCAATAAACATTTAAAAACTTCTCAGGCTTACAAGTCAATAACACATACACAGCCTGTATAAAACTTCTCGTTCTCACAGCTTCCATTCAGAATTGAAAAAGACTTCTGGACAGAAGTCGAAACGTTTTCTGTTACAAATAAAGTCCAGTTGATCCTGAATTGAACGCCTTTTTGATTTATCATGTCCTGGATGACTGAGAATCTTCACCAGCATATTCTGTTGAGTTATTGAGAATTTTCTCCAAAACACTGAGTGTTTTGATCAAGTGGTTGATGTTTATGACGGTGGTTTAATATGTTGTTCAAAGCTAATTAGCTTTGCCCAGTTCCCTTTCAGTCTGGTTCTCTCGGTGCAACATACTTGCTATGGGAATTGCACCCCCGCGTGATTACCTGGAGGAATATACTCACGCCTTTATGGCTAGAGGCGTCACCGCCGCGCCAGAGGCCCCACCCTCTGGGTACTTAAGCGGCTTGCGCCCCTCCATCTTTCTCTTTTTTGCCCTTCACCTCGCTAAACCTGAACTACCTCTTCGCGGGGCTTCTCTGTTGCTTCATCGCTCAACTTGAGGTGAGCTGGCTCCCTATACAGAGTGCACGAAAATTATTCCTGCGTACTGCTGGACTAGCAAAAGCTAGTCCAGCACATTTATTTAACCCCAAAGTATTTTCTTCTCCTCTCTCTACAGATTGCTTCGCTATATGGCGCTAACTACGCCACAAAAAAAAGGCTATTTCGCTAACTCCTAGCGAGCTAGCCATCAAAAGCGACGCGACAGAGGAGACATTTCAAGATAAAAAGAAAGAAGATTCTGGAAGGACTCGCCCGCCTCATCTTGGACATGCCTCCGGAGAAAGGAAAGCGAAAAGCGAGACTTCCAAGGAAAACCAACGGGACGGCGAGTCCAACTTCGCGCGTCTGTCCTAGTGGATGTGGTTTCTCCCTCGCAGCAACGGACAACCACGAGGCCTGTCCAGTCTGCCTGGGAATGCTTCATGCAAAAACAGCACTGGATTCACCTGACTTTTGCCCACACTGCAACCTCATGCTAGACGCGGTGCTGCGGCATCGGGTTGATATCATCGCCAAAGCCATGGGCGCTTCAGCGACAGCAGCGGACCCGGACACCACGGAGCCTCTCACTTCCACGCCGGAGCTCGAGAACATGGCTCTGGACGACAGCGCACGAGCCGCATGGGGCAACAACCTTGAGGTGCTGGCTCCTATGGTGGACCTAACAGTTGAATTCAACACTCGAGGCATGATGAATGAGGACGAGATCTCGATTTTAGCCTCGGGCTAATTTTCAGCAGAGGAAGCAGATGTGGAACTAGAGGATCAAGGTGAAGATCTCTCACAGACCCCAGTACCTGTGCTCCCAGAAACTAACTTTTCCATCCATGCTCTGTTCGACTTGTGCCATAGAGTAGCGGACGCGTTGCACATCCCATGGCCTGAACCTCCGCCTCGCCAACAGTTCACGAGGCTGGCAGGAAACTATTTTTACTTGAAACAGCAGGCTGCCAAGAGGTAAAGGATGCCCGTGTTCCCGGACTTCCTCACAGAACTAACTCGCAACTGGACTCAACCGTGGGCCCCTATGCTTCTTCCCCTCTCGCAGTTCCTCGACGTAGATGGGATGGATGAAGTGGTATTAGCTAACGTGCCTCAGATTGAGGACACACTAACGTCTCACCTGGCTCCTAAATCATCAGGAACAAAACCAACTCTTCCCAGCAAGGCTTGTCGAGCTTCAGCGTCTCTACTCGAGAAGTGCTACAGAGCTCAGGGACTCGCGGCTCGCTCCTTGAACGCGTCCGCGCTAATGTAGGCTTACCTGGCCGAGAAACTGCAACAGCTCCAAACAACAACGGACAAGCAGGCGGCCACCGAATTGCTGGACGAAGCCCGCAGAGCAACAGACTTTGTGCTCCGTATGATGGGGACAGCTGCTGTTGCACATGGCAAGGGAATGGCGGAAGTGGTCATCGCGATCCGCCACCTCTGGATGACTTTAACGGATCTCCCGGAGGGACAAAAGGTGCATTTTCTCCACCACTCGATAGAGCCAACAGGATTGTTTGGTAAAGCTTTGGAACGAATTCAGACCAAGCTGGACCAAAGGCGCAGACAGGCAGAAGCTCTCCGGATGGGCATCCCCCGGAGAAGCTTTGCCCCCCCAAGGAAGTCTGCTGGAGGCAGACCTACGCAGTCCCAGCACCACTCGGCAACGCGTGCCCCACCGCAGAAGCGGCCAGCATACGAGGAGGAGCCCAGGCAGAGACCCCCCGCAGGGCCAACCTCGCGCAGAGCATGCATGGAGCAAAAACAGGTTTGTTCCCCGATGCGACCAAACACAGGACCTCCTCGGCGAATCGAGACAACAGACAAAAACGTGCCTGATGAACCAGGTTCACGTTTACACGTTACATGATCACCCACCCACGTGGTAATGGGAATGATCCCTTCATGTCCAGACTTTGCTTGTAACACAGTACAAAAAGCTGGTATATTTTCAGCATGCACAAATCATGCTTTCTCTGTTGTGAGTGACATAGAATCATGTACGTCATTACACATAAGCACAAATACAGATCATGAAACAGCTCCTCTCTGTTTTATTGACTATCAAAAAAAACACACAAATGTCTTCAGCAAAGCAGGTTCCTCTAACCTGCAAGCCGTCATAAAGGGAGAGGGACCCCCCCCCTCTCTCTCACGGCCCACGGGGTATTAGCCTAATCAATAAACCCCAGCTGGGTGCCTCTGATTCATCTGTGGCAAGCAGACTCGGAGGCGTCTGCAGCAACCATCCACACCTCTCATGGAGGCAGGTGAGGAGGGTCACATGCTCAAACCCTCGCTCCATTGTGAACGATAGGCCAGCCAATACACTAACCAGATGAACACGTGACATGTCAGCTCCTCAGGGAGACAAGCTGACAGAGTCTGACAACGAGGGGAGCTACATCAGATGCCCTCAGGTAGCCACAAACCACATCTCCACAGCAGTGATTGTGTTCAGCATGCTGTGGATGAAAACAAGTCAGAGTCGAATAAGATCTCTCCCTGCTTTTCAAGAGGGACTGGGCTCTTTATCACCAAATAATCTGAAGTCTGCCAAACTAAAAGGAACACCTCACGTTCTCACGTTGCGGACGATCCTTTGTTATTAACAAGGGACACGCAATGTCCATGCAGTACTCAGGCAGCACGTGACCCCCCGCTCTGTGCTGACCCAAATCTGCCTTCAAAAATAATTCTCCCAATGAGTGAAACACAGACCTCGGTCGTTTTACCTGGTACCAATGCTCCATTAAGGCCAAGGACCAGTAAACTGAACCACCCCACAAAACAGATTGGACTCAGGAGATCTGCTCGCTTACTTAACTTGCAGTCTCACAGCCCCAGGGCCCCAACCTTAGAGGAAGAAAATAGACTTTCAGCTCCAATCCTGTCTATTGTGGATGACAGGTTACATTTTCCCTCAATTATTCCTGAACAGGGTAACTTGGGGACACATTGGCAAGGAGGCCTTCTTCCCAACCTGGTTGACCCCAGGTGTTAACAACCTCGGTGTCACCAGAAAGGGCAGTACAGTCACTTAGGCCAGGAACTGGCACAAGTCTCAGCCTGCTGGGTGAAAAGAACAGATTGATGGCATCAGGCCTACCAGAAAATGTGGTAATTACCATACAAAATGCCCGTGCTTGATCAACACAATCTATATGCCCAAAAGTGGTGTATTTTTGAAGCCTGGTGCTCAGAAAGAACTATTATTTCTTATGCATGCGACCTGGCTCAGCTTTTGACTTTCCTTCAGGACTTACTGGAAAAGGTTGTTCTTATTCAACGATTAAATTTTTCCTATCAGCGATTTCAGCCTGTCACGAAGGCTGGGGACAAAGGACACCTGGAGCACATCCAATCATAATAAGATTTATGAAAGGTATGCTTCGGACTAAACCACCCGGCAGGACACTGACCCCTGGTTAGGATCTTGGCCTGGTCCTAGGGGCCATCTGTGACTCCCCATTCGAGCCACTGAGCGAGATTAAGATAGATTTATTATCTTATAAAACCGCTCCACTCTTGGCACTTTGCTCGGCGAAACGCGTGGGTGACCTCCATGCATTGTCTGTACATCCAATGTGTACCAGATTCGCCCCTGATGGGTCAAAGGTCACATTAAGACCTAATCTTGCATACACTCCCAAGGTCTTGACTTTGAACCATAGGAGTCTAGACTTTGATCTCTCCTCCTTCCCACCTGCTCCTGTACTCACTCAGGAACAGGAAAGGCTGAAGGCTCTCTGCCCCATGAGGGTTTTATGCACCTACATGCAAAGAACAGCCGAATGGAGGAAAACAAACCAACTGTTCATCTGCTTTGCAGCACCTGCTACCGGGAGGGCCCTATCAAAACAACGTCTCTCACATTGGGTGACTGAGGCCATTAAAAGGGCATACAGTAGCAAAGGTCAACAGGTACCCTCTGGAGTGCATGCTCACTCCACTCGGGGCTTGGCCACTTCCTGGTCATTATTCAAGGGTGTACCAGTCGCAGACATCTGTGCTGCTGCGAATTGGAGCTCATTAAACACTTTTGCAAAGCATTACAGTTTGGATGTTACTGCGGGTGACGTCACTCAGGTTGTCCTTTCTAACACACAGTAGAAAGTAGCTTTGAGATGCCTGCTGGTCAAGGGTAGACTTTCACTCTAGCATGCATTTTACTGAGCATTTCAAGGGTGTGAATGGATTACGTTCCCATAGCAAGTATGTTGCACCGAGAGAACCAGACTGAAAGGGAACTGAAAGTTATGCGCCATAACTCATGTTCCCTGAAGGAAGGGAACGAGGTGCAACATATCTGGCCCTTTTCAATGCTGAAAGCTCGGTGAAGTGCAACTTTGGAGAAAGATGGAGGGGTGCAAGCCGCTTAAGTACCCAGAGGGCGGGGCCTCTGGCACGGCGGTGACGCCCCTAGCCGTAAAGGCGTGAGTATATTCCTTCAGGTAATCGCACGGGGTGCAATTCCCATAATAGACTTTGATCTCTCCTCCTTCCCACCTGCTCCTGTACTCACTCAGGAACAGGAAAGGCTGAAGGCTCTCTGCCCCATGAGGGTTTTACACTGGGCAGTAGTCACTTAGGCCAGGTAATCGCGCAGGTAATCGCGCCGGGTGCAATTCCCATAGCAAGTATGTTGCACCTCGTTCCCTTCCTTCAGGGAACATGAGTTATGGTGTATAACTTTCAGTTTGCCGTCGACGTGTCCCCATGAGTCGGGTGCATTACAATATGTGTGCGTGTGTGTGGGTGTGTGTCTTTGTTTATGTTACTTTGTAAGGCCCATTTTCCCAACTTATACTACATTGTGAGGACCAACTGCTCCTTGTGGGGCCCACAACCCAGGCCCCATAAGAAGAAGCACTGTTGGTGGGTTAAGGGTTAGTTTAGGACTAAGATGTGAATTGAGGATGGGTTAGTTTAGGGTTAGGGATGTACTAGTGATGGTTAGGTTTAGGGTAAATGTCAAGGGTAGGCTATAGAAAAGAATGGAATTCAAAGTAAAATCCCCATAACGATAGCAAAACAAACCTGTGTGTGTGTGTGTGTGTGTGTGGGGGGGGGGTACTCTTCAGCTACCGGTAATTGAAGTTGTGGGAGTTCTGGTTTTTGCTGTGCACGTTCTCCTTTTCCCATAGCGCTGCAGTTGAGCAATCAACCTCATCAGCTGCACCTGGCTCCCGGTCTGGAGGACCGATCTCCAAGCACTACTTAAGCTGCCTGCTGATTCTCATTCAGTGCTGGGATATTAGCCTTCTATGGTAAAGAGTATGGTCAGCCTCTTAACATCTCCTGATGATAATTCCTATTTCATGGTTCCAAGCTATTTTTTCCTCTTCAGAGATCTCCAAGTCCTAACTCAAGTCAAGCCTTCATGGGCCTTAAAACTCTTCAGCAAAAGCTACTCACCTCAAGAAAGAGAAGAGAGAACCTCAGTGGTAACCTCGAGCAACCAGGACTCCACTACATACCCTTCCTTGGCTTATGCAGCACAAAGGATCCAGTAAGCCATATCTCCTTTTTTATTCATTCTACCAACTGGCCAGTTGTAAACTTTGGACTCATCTTCTCACCTCTCCATCCACAGCCCAACTCCCTTATTCCCTGGAGCAGAAATAAACAAAGTTTATTTTTGTACTGCTGTGACTGGCGTGTCTTCAATTCTGCCTCTTTGGGGTCTAATTCTGACAAAATCTTGACAGAAGTATACATTCAAAAGCTCAAAATGAGACTGTTTCTACTACGTTTGTGGTTACCGGTAAATGCAGTTTGTTTATTTTGGTATAAAGTCAAATTAACATTTCCATTTTATTATATTTAATTCAAACAAGAATATAAGAAACTGAGCACTTTATATGCGAAATAATTTGTTTTATAAAAATGTTTTTAGTTTAACTGCTATATTTTATTTAACTTAGAGAAACTTTATTTTTGTTACAACATAGATATAGATTAGCCTGGCCCTCGCCTTCCTGCACAGCTCCGCTCAATTCTGAAGCGAAGTGAAGCACAGGGTATGGTTTCAACCAGGCTAGATATAGATAGATAGTTTGATACATTTGTAGATGGATAGATAGATAGATAGATAGATAGATAGATAGATAGATAGATAGATAGATAGATAGATAGATAGATAGATAGATAGATAGATAGATAGATAGATAGATAGATACTTTATTAACAAATACATAAATATATGTAAATATTTTGAATTGTAAATAAATTGCCACCACAGCTGCCTGAAAGAATTTTGTCAAAGTTTCTTTTATTCTTATCATCCTCTTTCAGGCAGAAGCACTGGCGTTCAGTGCTGCTGTTCAGAGTATTGTTTCTATATTACTAGTCATGCGCGTAGCTAGTGGGGGTTCGGGGGGTTCGAACAAATCGCTCACTTTGCCTATGAAGTCCCACCTACAACTCCCGCACAACACAAGTTCTGTGTTAAGAGAGGTGGAAAGAGAAGGTATGGAGACGCTGCTAATGTCGAACCGGTTAACACCATAGACTAAACACAAACTCCTTTTTTTTATCCAATAAAAGACAAACGTAAAATAAGTTCAACCAAGTGAGGATCAAACCCAAGTCAAGATAAAGTTTGGAGTGGCAACCCGACATGCTTCCAGTGAAACACCGAGGCATGTTGCATTTTCCAGGTCCACTTTTCCTTCAAACGAACCGCCCTTCATAAAATCCTGGCTACGTCCATGCTAGTGCTTAGTGTATTTTTAGTTAATGTTTTTCTTAGTTCATATCTTAGATATTATTGTTTTTCTTTTACATTTTTAATACTTTGTTGATGTAACTACACTGTTAAAAGTCATACTCTCCATTAGTTATCATAACGTTTTTCTATAAGTTACTTCCAATTAACATAATGAGTTATGTAATTTCAACTTAATTTCATGCGTTATTGGCATTTCAACTCAAGGTTGTGAGTCACGTCTGTGAAACATAAATTTAAATGTGCGAACTTAATTTGAAAATCTGAGTTTTAAAATAGTAACCGGATCTTATAAAAACTGATCACCACTAGCAATATTAATGCGAGATAAAAAATAGTGCCGGAAATTCGCTCTTTATCTGAATTGGGACTAAATATGATGTAATATTTAGTCAGACTTTATAAAGTTCTCCATCCCAGTTAGAATTGCATATTAAATGAAGAAGAGGACCACCTGACCAGATTAAGGAGTCGAAAGCAAAGTCGCGGATGAATACCATTTTTTCCAAGACCTGGATCCGGCGCAAGGTCGTTCAAATTCGGCGCGCGGGGAATATGTTGGAATAATAGAAACAAGGTAAGCTGCATTTGTTGTTAAAATATGTTGTTAAGAGATAAAAGTTCGTGTCTCTGTTACATGTTTAAACACAGGACATAAAACAACAGCTTGCTAACTGTCGAGGGCAGGAGTTAATTAAAGCAGATGCTTTCGGTTGCGCTTATAGAACTTTTCTTAAGAGAAAATACAAGCAGCTACCATGATTTTTGTATTGTACACCCTCAGAAGCACATATGTGGCGCTTGGTCAAAGTTTTGCTTCGACGTGCTGACTGCAGATGAGTTTGCAGCTTCGGGAAAAGGCTGTGCGTCAGGGATTAGTCATGTCCCTTGTCAGGAATTAGTCGTGTCCCCCTGCGTACCGTTTTTTTTTTTCACTTTTAGTCGTGTCCGCCTGCGTACTGTTTCGTTTTTGTTTTTCACTTATTAAATGTCGTGTACCTTGTCAGGAATTAGTCGTGTCCCCCTGCGTACCGTTTCGGTTATTTTTTTCAAACGTTATTAACGGGAAAATATGCGCCACGGAAATAAAATTCCTAGGCGAGTTTCAGCACGGCGCTATTATCTTGTAGCACGTGTAGCATTAGCAGCCCTAGCTTCTCGCTGTGGTCTCGTGTTTGTTAACGTTATGGCTTCCTTGTTAAAAGACGAAGGCAAATTCAAAGTTGTGTGTGTGGACGTTTTTTCACGGAGATTAGGTCTGCCGCAGACAACACGTAACTTGTTAACGTCTAACGTGTTAACGGACTTTAAACGACGTCATCCAAACGTGAACATTTTCTAGAAGCAAGAAAAGCAGCTTGCAAACACCGCTAAAACTAGCAGCATTTAAACAACCTTTAACAGGTAAATCAGATCGGTCCAGATCAATAACACAAACTGTATGATCTAAAAAAGCTCAGTCTGGTCCTCTGGACATTCAAAAAAATAAAACAAAGCAAAAAATATATAGAAACGTTTCGTCTGAGCTTTTTTAGATTTTTCTACCTGGATTATTGAGCATGCATCAGGGTACAAACTGTATGAGTTTTTAAAGCTCTGGATCTACAAAAACATGTCTGTCTGTATGTTGTTGATCTGCAGGCTTTAGGCCCTGTTTACACGGACACTGTGTGGGGGAAATGCAACTTTTGGGTATGTTAATTAGGTTGAAAGTTTTGCGTTGACATGGGCGAATTCTGTGGATACGACTCTCTCCCCTCCACCCCCCGTACTCATGAATTTACTGTAGTTACCATGCTGGGCCTGTAGATGGCGCTGTGATCTTTGGAACCTTCACTACTGCGCATGCGTGCCACTGCTGCCTGAGGTAAACAAAGCACACGAGGCAGCCTGTTTTCCTCTCTGGCTAAAAGTTCAGCTACTACAAGTTGTTGTCAACAAGTTAACAACAAGTTAAAGCTGGAATTTGGATAAGAGTCAACAGATCTGACACCAAGTGGGCCGCTTCATCTGCGCACCAGTTGCTGACTGGACCGGAACCGAGTCAACATGTCTGACTTTAGTCCGTGAGAATCAGCTGATTTACAGCAGCGCTACAAGGTAAACCATGTTCTTAATAATCTTTCCTTGTGTTTAGTTCGATCACAGAACAACCAACTGAGGTTTTATTTTTATTTTTTTCCTGCGAGGTCGAAGCTGTTCCACGAAGCGGACCGGCGGTTCGGATCTGGGTCCAGTGTCCACCAGGATGAACAACAGAGTCCAGTTCATTAAAGTTTGGTTAACGTGTTTTTAAAAGTGTTCAATTTAATTCTCAGTGTTTGTGACATGAGTTTGTGGTGTTGAATAAATAAATAAATTAAAAATCAACCTGGTGTCTTCATTTTCAGCAGCATGTTAGGCATGACGTAACGAGTCCAGATAGCTTCATTTAGCTCAGATAAATGTAAATATCTCCCACGCTAACATAAATACTGTTTATTATTGTTAAACTGTTAATATATAGCACATTTAGTATGTTATAGTGCAGCGTGACACGTGAAATGTCCGACTGCCTCGTTAACAGACAACTGGATCCAGGCAGCTGCTCTCTTCCAACACAGATGCAGGTAAGGTGTAGAATAATTAAATATGAGAATCAAAATATATTCCATCAGCTATAGTTCAGAAAGTGGTGCGTGTGTCCACTGTCCAGTCCACCGCCATTGTTAAAATGCCGGCTGTCTGCGCGTGCGTGCTGCGTGCATGTGTTCAAACAAAAGCTCCACGGGAGATGTTTACATTATCAACGGGGGGTCTGCGAAAAAGTTCCACCTTGAGAGCAGGGTCAGAAAAGTATCGGTGTCATCGAGGGGGGCCAGCAGCGTCGTGTAGGCGATAAGCAAAGTCGCAAAGAGAAAGTAGCGGTTACACTCAAAATACGCGCCGTGTAAACTGGCCCTTAAAGTACCTGAGCCTCGCTACGACCTCATCATGTCAACACTTCAGCCAAAAAGCTCATCACTTTATGAAAAAGCTAAAACTGATATTGTCAACAAGTCCTGGACCAGATTAAAGCTCTGCCCTGATGATGATGACCGAGAGATTCAACCACCTCAACCGATCAAAAAGAGGTATTGTTCTTTTATTATTATTATCTAATTTATCTTTTTTGTTTGTGGATTTGTGGAATTAGAAAAAGCATATGACAGGGTGCAAAGAGAGGAGGTTTGGTATTTCATGAGGAAATCTGGAGTGGCAGAAAAGTCTTAGACTGGTACAGGACATGTATGAGGACAGCAGGACATGTATGAGGACAGCAGGACATGTATGAGGACAGCAGGACATGTATGAAGACAGCAGGACATGTATGAGGACAGCAGGACATGTATGAGGACAGCAGGACATGTGTGAGGACAGCAGGACATGTGTGAGGACAGCAGGACATGTGTGAGGACAGCAGGACATGTGTGAGGACAGCAGGACATGTGTGAGGACAGCAGGACATGTGTGAGGACAGCAGGACATGTGTGAGGACAGCAGGACATGTGTGAGGACAGCAGGACATGTGTGAGGACAGCAGGACATGTGTGAGGACAGCAGGACATGTGTGAGGACAGCAGGACATGTGTGAGGACAGCAGGACATGTATGAGGACAGCAGGACAGTGGTGAGATGTGCTGTAGGAGTGACAGATAGCTTCAAGGTGGAGGTGGGAGTGCATCAAGGATCGGCTCTGAGCCCCTTCTTGTTTGCTCTGGTGATGGACCGACTAACAGATGAGGTCAGGCAGGAATCCCCATGGACTATGATGTTTGCAGATGACATTGTGATCTGTGGTGAGAACAGGGAACAGGTGGAAGAGAACTTGGAGAGGTGGAGGTATTCACTTGAAAGAAGAGGAATGAAAGTCAGCCGTAGTAAGACAGAGTCCATGTGTGTGAATGAGAGGGAGGAGGTGGAACAGTGAGGCTACAAGGAGCAGAGGTCACAAAGGTGCAGGACTTCAAGTACTTGGGGTGCACTGTCCAGGAAAATGGGAAATGTGGTAAAGAAGTGAAAAATAGAGTCCAGGCAGGATGGAGTGGATGGAGAAAAGTTTCAGGAGTGATTTGTGACAAAAAGGTGCCAGCAAAGGTCAAAGGTAAAGTTTACAAGACAGTGGTGAGACCAGCTATGTTGTATGGTCTGGAGACAGTGTCACTGACAAAAAGACAGGAGAAAGAACTGGAAGTGGCAGAAATGAAGATGCTGAGGTTCTCCTTAGGAGTGACATGGCATAAGATTAGGGCTGAACGATTTTGGAAAATAATCTAATTGCGATTTTTTTTCTATAAATTGCAATTGCGATTTAAAACGCGATTATTTTTTTAATATCTTCTCAAGTATTTTTCAACAAACAGAAGCAATAAATCTATCTGTTTTATAATAAACAATGTCAGATTTATTTAAAGCAGAGATTACAATAAAGCAAACAAATCTATGCCTTTTCTTTTCACCATTTCTATTTTTTCTTGTTTCATAAACATAATAGTAAATATGTTAAGTGAACTTCCTAACTACTGTCTGAACTTCACATGACAGTTAATAAATATAAAAAATTAGATATAAAAAAATTAAACTTACTGCTTTCCAGCCAGTAACAAAATAAAAAATAAAGTGCAAAAAACATAAAGAGAATCTGCTTTAACCAACTTGTTATTTTCTGGGAATTCAAACTCAGTGAACACAAAATAAACTAGTATCTGTTCTTATTAAATCTTTTAGATGTAAAAAAAAAAAAAGAACCTCACGCACAGCGTTTTTTTATAGCCATCAACGGACGTGCTGCCCCTCTTTGGTACCAAACTTTCAGATGTATCAGCTTCTGTCGAGCCTGACGTCATTGTGCAACTGGTTAAAGTGCAGTGTTCACTTCTCCCGCTCTCTGCTCTGGTTTGCTACACTCACTCACAAGTCACTTAACCAGGTCATGTGACCAATCAAATTGCAGCCTTCGCGATTACAAAATCTTGTTTTATCATATTGCAATTTTATTGCAAATGCAATTAATTGTTCAGCCCTACATAAGATTAGTAAAGCGATAATCAGAGGTACTGCACATGTTGAACATTCATTCATTCATTCAACCTTTATTTAGTCAGGTAAATCTTTTGAACCTCATGGGCTCATTTACGAAAGCGACCTGCTAAAACTAAAGAACAATGAACAGCAATGGTAGAATTTCCTTAAACAATAAACAAACAAACAAACAATAAACAATAGAAAACAAAAGAGAGGGAAAAAAAAAAAAAAATTTTTTTTTTTTTTTTAACAAAGTATCAAAAAACTAGCAAAACATTATAAGGTAAACGTATAGAATCAAAGACAGGAACAAATCTGCATTGGTTTTTGCCAGGATTCCAACAGATTCTGAAAACCATTTAGAGAAGTCAAGTTTGAGAGCTTCAGATCTTTTTGTAAGATATTCCAGGAAGCTGGAGCGGAATAGGAGAAGGCCCTTTTTCCAAGTTCAGTCCTCACTGACGGAACACTGCAGGTAATCAACATCTGGGAGATAAAGTTAGGGAGGCCAGACTGAGATGGTTTGGACATGTCCAGAGGAGGGACAGTGGGTATATTGGTAGAAGGATGTTAGAAATGCAGCTGCCAGGAAAAAGACAAAGAGGGAGGCCAAAGAGGAGATATATGGATGCAGTTAGAGAGGACATGAAGGTAGTTGGAGTGAGGACAGAGGATGCAGAGGACAGAGTGAGGTGGAGGAGGATGACTCGCTGTGGTGACCCCTGAAGAGGGAAAAGCCGAAAGAAGAATATCTAATTAATCTTTTTAATTTAAAATTATAATCTTATTACCGTAACTTGTTTTTTTTTTACCTCTTTGTGTTTTTTTTCCAGTCTGGGACAGAGATAGCAGCTGACTTCTTCCTCTTCAGGGAAATTTGCCAGATCACCTGCAGCGAAGAAGTCTGTGATGACTGAACTCTGAACTTTTCCAGGGACAGGTGGGAGCAGGTCCAAGAAGAGCTTGTTGTGAGTAATGACAAATACAGCCACACTGCTGCTACTGTTGTTATTGAGATGATTTTCTCCACCACTGGAGATAATCACTGCAACTAGATCTGTACTTTTGGCAGAAAATGTGGACAAGTTGGTCTTTTTGGACAAAAACTTAAAACTTGATTATCGGTAGTTCGATTGTAAACAGTCTGTTGCTGCTTATTGATCTGGTTCTGGCTGTTATTGTGTTTATTAAGATTTTTATTATTGTTAGTATAGTTTATTTATTGTAAAGAATGCCGTTTATTTAGATTAAAGATTAAATTAAGATTATATTACACATTAAACTGTATTCTGAATTGGACAGTAATTTATCAAGCGTTTGTCTTTGCTCAGGCTGGGCGCATGCCCAAGAGTATAGTAGATCAGGGAGCTCCACCTCCGCTGCCTTTCTGGACTCACCTGCCCCTCCTCACTCACCTGTACCAGCATCACCAGCAGCTTCTGCATTACTTGCCCCTCCATAAAGGTAAATACATTTTTTTTTTTTTTCTGTCTATTTTTTAAATAACTCAGCTGACTCACCTGTCCATCTTCACTCACTAGCACCTTCTGCATCACCTGCTCCTCCATAAAGGTAAAGACATTTTCTTTTCTTTTTATTTCTTTTTTTTTTTAAATAACTCAGCTGCCTCTCCTGACTCACCTGTCCCTCTTCACTCACTAGCACCAGCATCACCAGCACCTTCTGGATCACCTGTCCCTCCATAAAGGTAATGACATTTTTTCTCTTTTTTTAATTTTATTTAATTTTATATAACTCGGCTGCCTCTCCTGACTCACCTGTCCCTCTCCACTCACATAGTACCAGCATCACCAGCACCTTCTGCATCACCTGTCCTTCCATAAAGGTAAATACATTTTTTTTTTTTTGTATAACTCAGCTGCCTCTCCTGACTCACCTGTCCCTCTTCACTCACCAGCACCAGCATCACCAGCACCTTCTGGATCACCTGTCCCTCCATAAAGGTAATGACATTTTTTCTCTTTTTTTATTTATTTAATTTTATTTTATATAACTCAGCTGCCTCTCCTGACTCACCTGTCCCTCTTCACTCACACAGTACCAGTATCACCAGCACCTTCTGCATCACCTGTCCCTCCATAAAGGTAAATACATTTTCTTTTCTATTTTTCTTTCTTTCTTTTTGTTTTATAACTCGGCTGCCTCTCCTGACTCACCTGTCCCTCTTCACTCACCAGCATCACCAGCACCTTCTGGATCACCTGTCTCTCCATAAAGGTAATGACATTTTTTCTCTTTTTTAAATTTATTTTATTTTATATAACTCAGCTGCCTCTCCTGACGCACCTGTCCCTCTTCACTCACCAGCACCTTCTGCATCACCTGCCCCTCCACCTCAGCTGCCTTTCTGGACTCACCTGCACCAGCATCACCAGCACCGTCTGCATCATCTGCCCCTCCACCTCAGCTGCCTTTCTGGACTCACCTGCCCCCCTTCACTCACCAGCACCTTCTGCATCACCTACCCCTCCATCTCAGCTGCCTCTCCTCACTCACCTGCACCAGCATCACTAGCACCTTCTGCATCACCTGCCCCTCCACCTCACCTGCCTTTCTGGACTCACATGCCCCTCCTCACTCACTTGCACCTGTATCACCAACACCTTCTGCATCACCTGCCCCTCCACCTCAGCTGCCTTTCTGGACTCACCTGCCCCTCCTCACTCACCTGCACCAGCACCTTCTGCAGCTCCCGCCCACTAAGCTTTTCTCCCTCCCCTACAACGCCCCTTCCATAAAAGTAAGGACATTTTCTTCTCTTTTTTTTATAGTACAGTACACTACTATTTTTTTTTACTATTTTATTTCATTATTAAACGTACTGTGCAGTATTTTATGTGTTTTTTGATAATTGTTTAGGGTACTGTGTTAGCTAACCGCTTGGAAATAAAGTAATGTACATATTTATGGTACAGTATGTATACGCTTGTTTTGTCTCACGTTGAAAAACGGGTTTACTGCGTCGCATAGGAATGCATGTTCCGCGCCGCGCAGGAACGGATCTTCGTAAGTCGAGGACTACCTGTATGTGTGTTTATTTGTCAAAAAAAATATTTTTTGTCAGTTTCGGTCCTATAAATGTCAACACTTCAGCTTGTCTTGGACAAATGTTTTCTTTTACGTCTTGTATCATCTGCATTTGAAAGAAAAAGATCAAAATAAATGGTTGATATTTGAATTGGAAGTGTATTTGGTGTAATTATTTTAGAAAAATTGTGAACTTGGCATTCTTAGTGGAGAAAGTGAAATTTGGAAATGTTTGTTTACTTAAATTGCTATTTTAAGTTCAAAAGCTGCCTTAAAATCTTGAGTTAAATTAACTCAAAAAGGGAATTGGTATGTCAGTTTAACTTTAAAATGAGAGTTGAAAGTATATATAAATGTTTGTTACTTTAACAAATGAAAACAAGTTTTTATGAATGGATAATGTAAATTTGCAAGTTGTTTAAACTCAGAGTATGAAGTTCATACAACAAATAAACGTTAATTAGACAAGGGTATAACTTTATTATTTGAGTTCAAATAGAATATGATTGTAATTTTACTTGACAAGAGTACTCAATTTTTGGAGAATGTATAATGTTCTATAGTTAGTCATTTCAACTTATGGTATCATATTTAAACAATGACTTATCATAAATTGGGCTACTTTTCTAGCTTGCCATCCTAAGTTGGAGAAAAACATTATTTGAAGTTGCGTTAACTTGTAGTTTTAAGGGAGCTTTTGAACTCAAGTTTTTAAGTCTAACCACCCTATTTATTTTAACAGTGTAGGACCCTGTGTACAAAATTTCATTCCACCACATTTACCACATGACAAAATATTTATTTTAAAAGATGAAGTAAAATATCATATTAGCACGGTGCTGAGTGACCAAACAGGAGTTTTGTAAATGTACTTGTTTACAAAAGAAGAATCGTCTCATCTCATCCAGTGTGCAAATTATGATAATATATTAAAATTTGTCCCAGCACATCAGAGGGGATTTCTTCATTAACTGCATTTACACTTGGTACTACAACTGCTGTAATTTCTGGACTATAAGCCACTACTTTTTTCACATGCATTGAATGCTGTGGCTTATACAATGGTGTGGCTAATTTATGGATTTTATTTTTTTTTTTTTTTGATGAGATAAAAAAGCTTTATGCTACCTGTAAGGATGGTGCCCTCTGCTGGACCTTCCTTGTCTGTTCTCCCTTGTGTCTCTTGTTAATCATCCCAGATCAGTTTCACCCCGTCTCATGTCCAGCTGTCCTGTCTGAGTTTGTTCTGTATCGGGTTGTCGTAGGGTTTTCCCTCGTCCTATCTTTGTCCTGTCCTGGTTCCGTCCTGATTCCTCATATGTAAGTTTATGCTACCACGACAGCCTCCTTTTATTATTATTTAAAATTATTTTAATTCCACACCTACCTCCCGAGTCCTGCCTGTACACTGGGTTCTATTCTCCTCGGTCAGAAGTCCTGTTAGTACAACCCGACAATACAGTACTCAAAAGGCAGGTTCCGTTTTGCTAACCTGTCTGTTCCAGCCACAACAGATGGGGAAGTCTGTGATCCGGTGTGATGAGTTCTGAATCGAACCTGTCTGAACACAGGAAAGCAACTCTCCAGCAATCAAAGTCCTGTCTTCTCCCCTCCTAGTTCTGGAGGAGGAGAGAAGATCTCAGCTCCGGGAGAAATACTGGACATCCAAGCAAAGCTTCTCCTTACCTCCAGCCCCACTCTGCTACTCAGAATGGACGTCGGGGGAGAACGCAGAGCTGGAGGATGAGCTCTGCTTAGTTCCTGTCCTCCCTTCCCACCATCACCGCCAGAGCGGCAGAAAACATAACTGACGCCGGTCCACAAGACCTCAGCCAGCTTCTCTGACTCAAGCCGCTGATCCTACTCGGCCCGGTGAGGTCAAATTTCCTGAACCCTGTTCCGGTGCTTCTGTGAGGGCCGATCCAGTTGCCCCACTTTCCAGGCCCCTGGTGGGGGTAGGATCTGGCACCTCACTCCCACACAGCATTCCCAAGAGCATCAGTCCAGGCTCTTCTAATTCCTAGTCCCCATCCTGCTCTCCTCAGGCCAAACCTGAAACTCTGGGGAGAGTTTTGCAGAGGGAAAGGCAGCCAAGAGTACAATCAACGCAGCAGTTCCACACTCTTCCAGCAGAGGTTGCCACCAAGGACTCTTCATGGGCAATAGGTGCCTCTGATCTAGTACAAATAAATTCAATGCTTCAAAACCTATTCTCCTTCGCTAAATGTAATCCGGACTATTTCTCACATTAGCTAAAAAAACTGTTATTGTCTGTACCCGGTCTCGCATCCATTCTTGCATACCATCTGATCTTGATTGAGATCAGGTCTATCAAACAACCAGCATCAGAACCTACAGCAGGAGTCCCAGAACCTGCAGCAGGAGTCCCAGAACTTGCAGCAGGAGTCCCAGAACCTGTAGTAGAACCCCAGAGCCTGTAGCAGCCATCCCTGACCCAGCTCCATATAGTGACCCTGTTTCAGTATTTGACTTGGTCCCTTCACCAGTAACTGGTCCAGATGCCCCACCTACGGTATGTCTGTCTCTGTGGGGTTAGATCAGAGGGACCACCAGTACCCTATGAGTCTGTGGGAACTGGCCCTTATGCCTAACTTCTGAGCTTCTCCGTGGGGGTTGGCCCAGAAGCAACAACTTCTTCAAAATTCCCTGTGGGGGTTCAGACGGGTTCAGAGGCCTCATCATCAACGGTTTCTGTGGGGGTCCCGACTACACCAGAAGTCACACCATCGGCAAGGGTTTTGGTGGGAGTCCCGGTGGATTTCTCCTCGTCTTGCTGTGGGAGTCCAAGAGGGATTATCTTCCCATGTCTCCTGTTCCAAGGGGGGTCCTGGAGGATGCCCCTCATGCATCCTATTCCGAGAGGGTCCTGGAGGAGGCTCCTCATGTATCCTGTTCCGAGGGAGTCCTGGAGGACACCCCTCATGTATCCTGTTCCGGGAGGTTCCTGGAGGACTCCTCCCACGTCTCCTGGACCGAGGGGGTCCTGGAGGACACCGCTCACTTTTCTTGTTTTGGGAGGGTCCTGGAGGATGCCTCCCACGTCTCCTATTCCAAAGGGGTCCTGGAGGATGCCTCACACATATCCTGTCCTGGGAGGGTCCTGGAGGATGCCTCTCACGTTTCCTGTTCAAAGGGGTTCTTGGAAGATGCACCTCATGTATCCTGTTCCGGGAGGGTCCTGGAGGACACCTGCCACGTTTCATGTTCCGAGGAGGTCCTAGAGGATGGCTGTCATGTCTCCTGTAGTTCTGGGCTATCCTTGCCTTTGCCTGTGGGACCGGAGTCTGCTGAGAGTCCTACATCCCTGGGTCTGGCGTTCGGTCCCAAAACGTCTACCAAAGAAGACTCTGCACCAGCCAATGAAGACTCTGAACCAGCTGAAGAAGACTCTGAACCAACTGAAGAAGACTCTGAGCCAACGGAAGAAGACTCTGAAACAGCCAAAGAAGACTTTCTACCAACCGTAGAAGACCTCCTCCTTGCTGAAAGTCCCACAGCAGCTGCGCCCCCTGAGGGTTCCACATCAACTGCACCACCTAGGTTCTGTTCTCCTTCGCTACAGGTCGTGGCAGCTGCTTCACATAAGTCTTCCATGCCGCTTGGGGATCCTTCTCCTCCTACACTCTGGGAAGGTTCTTCTCCTCACCTGGAGTCCTCGCCTCTCCACTGGGGCTTAACTCAACATGGGTGTTCTATTGCTTCCTCAGACTTGTTTCCTGATCCGACCATACATTTGGAACTACCTCCTAGTCAACCACCTGTCTGGTCCCGGTATATTGCATGACGCCCCTGCTACCCGCCTGAACTTGGGTCCATGTCTCACCCTTGTTCCAATTCATGCCCTGGTTCCACGTCATGCCCTGACCGTACACCTCCCCAGGGTTAGAAGACAGTTGTGACCCTCCAGGCCTTCTTGTTGGCTACAGCTCCCCAGGTCTCCATGTGTGCTTCAGTTCTCCAGGGCACCCTTAAAGTTGCAGATCCCCAGATTCCCATTTTACCTGCTACCTCCTGGGTCGCCTGGCCAACTACCGAACTGATGGTTCCCCCTCTCATCTTTCTTCATGCTGGTCGGTCATGGACCATCAGGGTGAATGTCACCATTGGTTGTCCACTGGAACTTCTGAGTCACATTGGACAGCCTTCCGGCCACCCCCCTGCACTCACTTTTCATGTTGGACGGCCTCCCGGCCAACCCCCCTAAACTCACTCCTCGTATTTGACGGCCTCCCGGCCATCCCCCTGAACTTGTTTCTCGTGTTGGATGGCCTCCTGGCCGTCCCCTTGAACTTTTGATGTTTCCTTGTGTTTAGTCTTTGTGTTAAGTTCCTAGGCCTCGTCCTGTCAGTTTTTGGTTTCTTTCCCTTGTGTTTTGCTTGTGCCCCCTGTGTCTTCCTTGTGCTCTCCATCCTTGCAGTTCCTCCCTCTGCCCACCCTAGTTTTTTGGGGGGGATTTCTGGGGACACCAGGGGTCGTCCTTGGGGGAAGGCCACTGTAAGGATGGTGTCCTCTCATGGGCCTTCATTGTCTGTTCTCCCTTGTGTCTCTTGTTAATCATCCCAGATCAGT
>JBBPBX010057097.1:0-15884 GCA_038048925.1 Garcialebias charrua | reverse complement strand
AAAAGGTCCCAGACAGGGATTTGAACCAAGGCGACATGCTCGCTGAGAGGCAGAAACTCTACCAACTGTGCCACTGTGCTACAAGCAGCGGGATTTAATTTCCAATAAAAATACAAGAGGCTCATGATGGCTCAGCAACATAAACAGTGTTGGCGCCAAACACGACGTTTAGAACTTTCCTTCTGCTTTAGAAAAACCAAGCATGCAACACAAACAAAAAATAAGAAACTGAATACTTGACAAACAAAAAAAGCACCTGGTCCATCATCACAGATCCAAAGAACTTTGTGGTTCTTTCAATGTAATTCCCAGGTAGGGCTGGTCGAAATGGACCAAAATTAATATCTCAACATTTTTAAGATAAATCACGATATATATATCTCAATATTTTTAAGATAAATCTCAATATATGATAAGATAAATCATGATATACAGGTAGTCCTCGGGTTACGACCGCCTCGACTTACGACGTTTTGGGGTTACGTCACGTATCTCATTAATTTTTTTTTTTGAAAAGCCAGTTCCGGTTGTACTTCTTGTTTGACGGTAGAAGTAGCAGTAGCAGCGAGCACTCAGTAGTTTTCCACTATTCAGTGGAAAATACAGGCGGCCCGGTGGAGGGATACGGCGGAGGGATACAGAGCTGGACCCAGGCGGAGCTCCAGCAGGAGAATGGCTTTGAACAAAGCGAGTCTGATCAGCGGTTGCTGCGCTCAGATACATGAGCTGGAAACGCTCGGTGAACTCTGTGGAAGTCTCAGAGCTCCAGGAATGAGGAGGCCGGCTTTTGACGGACCATGTCCGATCAGAGGTTACTGTGCTCGGATACATGAGCTGGAAACGCTCGGTGAACTCTGTGGAAGTCTCAGAGCTCCAGGAATGAGGAGGCCGGCTTTTGACGGACCATGTCCGATCAGAGGTTACTGTGCTCGGATACATGAGCTGGAAACGCTCGGTGAACTCTGTGGAAGTCTCAGAGCTCCAGGAATGAGGAGGCCGGCTTTTGACGGACCATGTCCGATCAGAGGTTACTGTGCTCGGATACATGAGCTGGAAACGCTCGGTGAACTCTGTGGAAGTCTCAGAGCTCCAGGAATGAGGAGGCCGGCTTTTGACGGACCATGTCCGATCAGAGGTTACTGTGCTCGGATACATGAGCTGGGCGCTGAACGGCGGTTTTGCGGAGGGACGGATGGACGAAGGAAAACGGCGGAGGTTTACAAGGCAGAGAGGCTACAGCTGAGTAACGAGCTAACATGCTAACAGACGGATGAAGACTCCACCAGCTCCCAGTAAGAAAACAACTTTTTTTTCCCCCTTCATTATGGCTCCAAATGTATGGAGCTAACATGCTAACAGGCCTTACTATAAACAGTCTGGACCGCACAAACTACAGGCAGCCTCAGATGTTGGAGGGACACCGAGCTAACATGCTAACAGGAGGAGGAAGGATTCACCAGCTCCCAGTAAGAAATTAACTTTGTTTCCCTTCATTATGGTTCCAAATGCAGTGTTTCCCCTACCATTATACAAGCGGGGTGCCCCACCCCGCCAACAGAACTGAGCACCCCGCCTACAAAACCGAACTTGCACCCCCCACCCGGCACTGACATAGCACTAAGCTGCACAAAATACAGGCTCTCTAGCTAAAAAGCTAAAGGGGCCTCTTCCCTCATGCTGAAAGCTCCCTACCCCTGCTCAAATACTGTTGGTACAAGCTTCGCTCAGACATGTCTCCATCCCTCCCCATCAACAAAAATTATGGATGAGATGAGCACCCCGCCATGGCAAGTTAACTAGGGGAAACACTGAAATGTATGTGTTTTTTGATAATTATGTAGGGTAATGTGTTAGGATAAGCTAAGTGCTTGGTAAAATAAAGTACCGTACTGTAGGTATGAGGTGCCGTTTGGATGTATTTTTCGACTTACGATGATTTTCGAGTTACGACGCGACGCAGGAATGGATCTCCGTCGTACCTCGAGGACTACCTGTATATATCTAAATATTTTTAAGATAATCACGATATATGATATATACATCTCAATATTTTAAAGATAAATGGTGATATATGATACATATATCAATATTTTTTCTTTCCATAAAGTAATAAAAATTTATTTCTGAGTCAAAGCTTTGTCCCAGTTGTCGCACAGGCACATTTATTAACAAACAGCTGTAACTTTACAAAATAAATGTCTAGAAAATAAACTATTTACAGTATATAAATTAAATAATAATTCACTTCAGATGTGCCGCCTTCACGATGTTAGTGTGTGTGAAGCAGCACGTGAGGGGCTGTGTTTGTATTCAGTGAGAAAGGAGGCGGGGCAGCATGAAGTTGGCAGCGCAGAAAGGAGATATTTGAATGGCAATTTATACTCAATGGTTGCGATAGAGCCATTTTAACGAACGTAAATTGAAAAACTCGTCATACATCAAATATATTTGATAAATCGCCCAGCCCTACTTCCAGGCTGGTCTTTAATTTCTCTTCTAAAGTACTGATTGTTACAGAAGGACACCATCAATAGCCATGTCCTGAAAAAGAAGTGAAGCACAGTACCGTTTAAAACTGGTGGCTTTAAAATAATTTTCTAGCTGGACATAAGTTGTGGCAAATAAGGTAAAACTGTTTTAAATTGGAAAAACTAACTCCGAATAACAAGAAAAATAAACCCCATCAATTTAAAGTGAAAAATCTGGCCTCGGGAAGAAGAACACTTACTATATCTGCACCGATAAAGAGTTGTCGTTTTTCTGCAGACTTCAGTGATTTCTGAGGACTCTTGTCATTTAGCAGCAAGGCAAGGTCTGGTCTCTATTGCCAATTAAATGTGTGTTATTCAATGTGTGCGGTGGCAATAATTAGATCTCGTTTTCCAGCTGTGGCTCATTATTAGTCCAGTGTGAGAAGGGAGGATGGCAAAACAGGGCTATTGTTGATTTCAGTTTAATTAAAGCAACCAATTAAAACATTTATCACATAAGTCAGTTTGCTCCGGAGAGTGTTTGCCTTTAACTGGTTAAAAATAAAATCACTACCTCTTGCTATTTATTAGTCCGTTATGTGCATGCAATTCTGTATGCACAAGTTGGTGAACCTCCAGGGTATAATATCTTCTTACTTTTGTAGCTACAAATTGGTTTGTGATTGCTAAAGTAGGTTTATGAGAATGTGTGTGAGCATGCATGTGCATATTTGGCATACCGGTACTATCGTTTCTGCAGCGTTTAAATGAGGACTTTTTGGAAAACTAGAGGCATTTTGGCTGCTTTGTTTGTTTGTTTGTCTTACCTGATGTTTGCTTCCATCTCAGAGGCAGCATGATGAAATTGTTCTTTGCTCTCCTTGAATCTTTCCAAATTCTAAACAGAACGTATAGAAAAAAAGACACAAACAATCATCATCAGTTTCTCATTTGTGTGTCTTATAGTTTGTCTAGTCTTCTCATTTTGATTGCAAAATTATTTTTGTGCAGTTTTTATTTATAAAAGCAACTGAGCATAAAGAAAAACATGTAATCACTCAGTTCTTTTTTTATATATTTTCTACGGGACATTGTTACCAGTATTTTCATTTTATTTCCATCACATTTATAAACAGCAATCTGTGATGTAAGTGGTCTGCAACAATGCGTACATACATGAAGTAAACAAAACCGTCTAACCAATAAGTTCATTACAAACTTGTTCCGATCACAAATAGCCACCTAGTATTTCATTCAGTGTCACCATGAATCATTTAGATTATTTGCGCCATTTATTTTCATTTTATTCCCTGTTTTTATGGTCGTATTTTCCGGCGTATTAGTCGCTCCGGAGTATAGGTCGCATGAGTCAAAAACGCATCATAAAGAGGGAAAAAACATACATAAGTCGCTTCGGAATACAAGTTGCATTTACTAAGCGTCACCGTTGACCCCCGGAAAACGTGGGCCGATGTTGTGCCAAAAAGTGATTGGCTACCAAAAATCAATTGGTGGCCATGGGAGCACGCATGGGAGGGTTCTTCAAAATTTAACAAGTTTAACACTTAAAAACAATTATTTGTTTGCTCGACATTATAGCAAAGGTGCGTTTCAGTTTAACTTTTTCATTAATAAATGCACTTTAATAGTCAATGTTTGGCCGGAGGGCAACAGGGGTAGTAGTACAGGAACAACATAGCCTACTGGTATAGGTAACCCCCGACCTACGACCCCATCGACCTGCGAACCACGGGACCTACGAACATATCATATTTAATAAAAATATGAATTTAAAAAAAAAAAAAAAATTTTTTTTTTTTTTTTTTTTTTTGTGTTTAAATGTTCTTAATTTCATGTGTACATCACTTTGTTGCAGCTCTGGTTGTTTTAAAGGCTTTATAAATAATAATTATGATAAAAAAGATCATTTCTGATCATTTTTGAGCAATTTTTGAGCAATCTTGGGCAACAGGAAGTAGGTCTTCAGTTTACACGGTCACAAATTAATGTAGAACACCGGACGCTATTTTAGGTTCAGTCACTGGGGTCTCCGGTCACAAATTAATGTAGAACACCGGACGCCATCTTAGGTTAGCTGCCGAGAGCCGGACGAAGACTGGTGACCAGGATGGCTTCATATGGATTAATTACTAGCTGGAAACGTCTCTGTGAACTTTGTGGATGTCTCAGGCAGCAGCGGATTTATCGCCGATCGTGCCAGGCCGCCGTGCGAACACCTCCGGCCGGCCTGGCTACACCTCCGGCCTGGCTAGCTCCAGAGCTAACACTGGAGCTAACACGGGAGCCGGCCTTTTGAACACTGGTGACCAGGATCGCATCATATGGATTAATTACTAGCTGGAATAGCTCTGTGGACGTCTCAGGCTGGAGCAGCGGCTGCAGATTGATCGCGCCGCCGCTCCAACACTAGCTCATGGCTTGGCTAGCAGAAGCTAGCCAGCTAGCTAACACAGGTCTGGAGCAGCTGCGGTGGCTTGCCGGCCCCCGCGCTGCTTGGCCCGAAAACAATCAACGCATGGCAACCTATGTCGGCTTTGACCATCTCAAAGTAAGAAAATATATTTTTATTTATTCTGTAAATGTGAATAGCAATGTTTAACATTACAGTACACTACTTTACATGCTTAAATGTGTGCGCGCGCTCCGTTAGCATGATAAATAAAGGTTGAATGAATGAATGAATGAATAATTTTTTTTTTTTAATATAATTTTCACCCCCTACCTACGAACGGATCGAGCTGCGAACGGTTCTTAGGTCCCAAACTCGTTCGTAGGTCGGGGGTTCCCTGTACCCTGATGCATGCTCAATAATCTTTGTGACAGTAGAAAAATGGAACAATACAGCCTTCCAATAATCGAGGCTGTAGCCTACTGGTAGTTGTCAAAAGCCTAGAGGGCCCTCTCGCGGCTCTAGCAGCTGCAAATGATAATGTTTACTCTGGTTCACGTCAGTATGAATGAACATTTAAAGTTTCAGTCAAAAATTGTTACCAATATGGGGGAAAAAACATATAAGTTGCTTCGGCATATAAGTCGCAGGACCGGCAAATCTATGCAAAAAAACTGAAAGTTATGCACCATAACTCATGTTCCCTGAAGGAAGGGAACGAGGTGCAACATATCACTATGGGAAATTGCGCTCCGCGCGGTTACCTCAAGGAATACAATCACGCCTTTACGGCAGGGGCGTCAGCATCGCGCCAGAGGCCCCGCCCTCTGGTTACTTAAGCCGCTGACGCCCATCCATCGATCTCCAAAATGCACTTCACCGAGCTTTCAGCATTGAAAGGGCCAGGTATGTTGCACCTCGTTCCCTTCCTTCAGGGAACATGAGTTATGGTGCATAACTTTCAGTTCCCTTATCAGTCATGTCACTCGGTGCAACATATCACTATGGGAACGTAATTCATTCACGCCCTTGAAATGCTCAGTAAAATGCATCCTAGTGTGAACGTCCGCCTTTATTCAATAGGCATCTCAAGGCCGCTTTCTACTGTGTGTTAGAAAGGACAGCCTGAGTGACATCACACGCAGTAACATCCAAACTGTAATGCTTTGCAAACGTGTTCATTGAGCTCCAGTTCGCGGCAGCACAGCTGTCTGCAACTGGTACACCCTTGAACAGTGACCACGAGGTGGCCAAGCCCCGAGTGGAGTGGGCACGCACTCCAGAAGGCACCTGTTGACCTTTGCTATTGTACGCTCTTTTTATGGCCTCAGTCACCCAGTGTGAGAGGCACTGTTTTGATAAGGCCTTTCCTGTAGCTGGTGCAACAAAGCACACAAACAGTTGATTTGTTTTTTTCCCATTCGGCTGTTCTCTGCATGTAAGTGCTTAAAGCTCTCACGGGGCAGAGAGCCTTCAGCCTTTCCTCTTCCTGAGTGAGGATTGGAGCAGGTGGGAAAGAAGAGAGATCAAAGTCCAGACTTCTGGGGTTTAAAGTCAAAACCTTGGGGATATACGCAGGATTAGACCTTAGGGTGACCTTTGACCCGTCAGGGGCGAACCTGGTACACATTGGATGTACGGACAAAGCGTGGAGGTCACCCACACGTTTTTCCGAGCAAAGAGCCAGGAGAAGAGCGATCTTAAAAGATAATAAATCTATCTTAATGTCGTTCAGTGGTTAGAATGGGGGGTCACAGAGAGCCCCCAAGACCATACTAAGATCCCATCCAGGGGTCAAAATCCTGCTGGAGGGTCTCTTCCTTAGCATGCCCTTCATAAATCTTATTATGAGCGGGTGCGCGCCAGGCGTCCTGCTCCCCCAGCCCTCGTGACAAGCTGAAATTGCAGATAGAAACACCTTAATCGTTGAGAAAGAGCGACCTTTCTCCAACAAGTCCTGAAGAAAGGTGAGGAGCTGGGTCAAGTCACATGAATAAGAAATAATATTTCTTTCTGTGCACCAAGCTTCAAAAATATGCCATTTCCTGGTGTTGAGAGACTGTGTTGACACAGCTCGTGCGTTTTGAATGGTTTTTACCATGTTCTCTGGCAGGCCTGAGGCCACCAGTTTGTTCTTCTCCGCCACCAAGCTAAAATTAGCCACAGTTCTCAGCCTAATTGGCGAAACTGTTCCTTCTGGTGACATGGAAGGTCCTTGGAGAGGAGCAGGTGGTGGAACCAGCTCTCCCTCAAAAACCCTGATTTCTGTGGTCCTTTGAAGGCCAACCCCCTTAGGGAGAGGGCCTTCCCGCAGATGTACCGCCATACTACTCTGATCGAGAGTGTTTGGAGGCAGAGGCAATCTGCTGTCATTATTAGACAAAAGCTGAACAGAATGTCTGTTTTTCTGTTTTTTTTCTCTTTTTGTTGGGGTCATGGGTCGGAGAGGTTGCACGTTTTGTAAACGAGCAGATCTCCTGACTCCAGCCCGTTTCCTGTTTGGGTCAGCACAGTGAGCGCGGTCACACGTTGCAGGATCACTGTTTGAGTATGGCGTCTCGCCCATTGAGGATAAGGGGACAGCTTCAGCATGAGAATGTGTAGATGGTCCTTTGTGTTGAGCAGACTTTAGATTGGTAGGTGACAGAGTTCAGTCCTCTTCGATTAAAAGGAAGAGGAGTCTGATTTAGCCCTGGTGCCATTTCTGTTCTGCACTGAATGTTTACACACGTTGCAGTTTCATCACAACCGTCTTTGTGAACGTGTGATACTGGTGTTGGTCTGCAGGCTTTTGCATGGCCCCCCCATCCCTTACTGGCGTCCGATGAATTGGTGGCCAGGAAGGTGGGTCCTCAGATTCTGTCGACGCGCACCCCTGGAGCGCGGACGTGTCACGGGTTTGTTTGACTTGTGTATTGCCGGCCCCGTGGTTTAGAACGGAGTGGGGGCTGGAGCACGTGACCCCCCTCACCTGTCTCTGTGAGGAGTGACGGGCCTGCTTACAGATGCCTCTGGGCCTGTTTGTTGCAGACAGAACAGAGGCACCTTGCTGGGATTTATCAATTAGGCTAACACCCCGTGAGCCGTGAGGGAGGGGGGGAGATGGCCCCCGCCCTTTATGTCGGCTGGAAGAACCGAGGGGACCGTTCTGCTGATGTTACTATGTTTGTTGTTGTTGTTGTTGTTGTTGTTGTTTTTTTATTAGTCAATAAAACAGAGAGGGGCTGTTTTTTTTAGCTTTATTTGTGCTTATGTGTAACAACATATTTGACTTTATGTCACTCACAGCAGAAAGAACATGATTTGTGTCTAAAACAAAGTCACCAGCTTTTTGTACTGTGTTACAAACAAAGTCTAGACGTGAAAAGATCATTTCCCATACCGCTTGGGCAGGTGATCGTGTAAAGTTAAGAAACGGTCCTGGTTCATCAGGCACACTTCTGTTTGGTGTCCTGATTCGCAGAGGAGGTTCTGTACCAGTCCGCCTGGCAGGGAACAAATCTGTTCTTACTCCAGGCTTGTTCGGTCCGAGGTAGGCCCGACGGTGGTCTCTGCCGGTGCTTGACCTTGTACACCGGCCACTTTTGCGGTGGGGCACGTGTGGCTGAGTGGTGTCGAGACTGCGGTGCTCTGCTCCCAGCTGACTCCCTGGGGGGGACGAAGGTTCTCCTGGGGATGCCGACCCGGAGAGCTTCAGCCTGTTTGCGCCTCTGGTCCAGCCTGGTCTGAATTCGATCCAGCGCTTTTCCAAAAAGTCCCGTCGGTTCTATCGAATGGTGGAGAAAAGGAATTTTCTGCCCCTCCGGGAGGTCAGTTAGGGTCATCCACAGATGGCGTATTGCGATGACCACCTCAGCCATTCCTCTGCCTTGTGCAACACCTGCTGTTCCCATCATGCGAAGCACAAAGTCTGTTACTCTGAGGGCTTCATCCAACAGCTCCGCGGCAGCTTGCTTGTCTGAAGTTACCTGGAGCTCCTGTAGTTTTTCAGCTAGGTCTGCTTGCATCATTGCGGACGCGTTCATTGCGCGCACCGCGAGACCCTGAGATCTGTAGCATTTCTTGAGCAGAGAAGCCGACGCTCGACAGGCTTTGCTGGGGAGAGTTGGTTTTGTCCCGGATGACTTGGGAGCCAGATGAGATGCCAGCGTGTCCTCAATTTGAGGCATGTTGGCTATTCCCACTTCATCCATCCCGTCCACGTTGAGAAACTGCGAGAGCAGCAGCAGCATGGGAGCTCTGGGCTGAGACCAGGTGTGAGTCAGCTCTGTAAGGAAGTCCGGAAAGACGGGCATCCTTTGCCTCGTGGCAGCTTGCTGCTTTGAATAAAAATAATTTCCTGACAACCTCGTGACTTGTTGACGAGGTGGAAGCTCCGGCCATGGGATCTGCTGTGCGTCCGCTGCTCTGTGATACAAGTCGAACAGAGCGAGTGTTACATGCCCTAGGCATGTAATTTATTTTAGTCAGAACATAAAAATTGTTTAAAGGTATTTGAGGTTTTGTTTAAAGATGTTGAGCACAGACATGAGCTGTTTAGAGGTTGTAGGAGCCTAATTGATTGCAGCTGGCGCTCATTAACTGTAGGTGGAGGTAGTTGCTCCCTCTCTCTATATTAGGTCCAAGCCATACAGCAAAAGGAGGTTCAAGTGAGCAGTGTTGAAGCAAGCAGGAGAGATCTAAGCAGGAGAGATCCAAACTGAGGTCCAAGCTGATCCAGGAGAAGCAGCTGCAGATGAAACAGCAGACCTGATGCAGGTTTTGTAGCAAGCAAACGGAGGTCCAAGTGAGAGTGGCAGCAAGCAGAGATCCAGCAGAGGTCCAAGAAGAGGTCTGAGCTGCTCCAGGAGGAGACCTGATGCAAAAACAGCCGACCTGATGCTGAAACAGCAGACCTGATGCAGAAACAGCAGACATGATGCAGAAACAGCAGACCTGATGCAGAAACAGCAGACCTGATGCAAGAACAGCAGACCAGGATGCAGAAACAGCAGAGCTGATGCAGAAACAGCAGAGCTGATGAGAGGTCTGCAGCAGCAGCAGCAGCAGCAGCAGTGTGAAGAGGAGCCATGAAGCCATTTATTGAAGCCTGATGAGGAGGCCGTTTGATGTTGTGGTTGAATCCACTTGAGGAGGCCGATGAAGCCGTTTGAAGCCTGATGAGGAGGCCGTTTGATGTTGTGGTTGAATCCACTTGAGGAGGCCGATGAAGCCGTTTGAAGCCACTTGAGGAGGCCGTTTGATGTTGTGGTTGAATCCACTTGAGGAGGCCGTTTGATGAGCCGTTTGAAGAGGAAGCTGAAACCTTCCGTTGTGAAGACCTGCTGCTGTCGTAAGAAGCTGAAGTGTGACCTGCTGCATGTGTGAAGAAGAGGAAGCTGAAACCTTCCGTTGTGACCTGCTGCTGTGTATTTAAGAAGAGGAAGCTGAATCCTTCCATTGTGGAGACCTGCTGTCGTGAGAGCTGGGTGCTGAAAACCAGGAGCCGTGAGTGACCTGCTGGACTTTGAGTTTTTTTTGTTATTAATCATCCAGAAGCTGGTTTTGAGAAGTCAAACGTTTTTCTTTAAACACCTTTTTTTTAGGACGCAGACTCAGAGAGCCTAAAATAAACTATTTTTTTAAACATCCTTTCTATGTCGTGTCCTTGTATGCTACGTGCCTTCGGGTCGTAACATATAATGGGGGCTCGTCCGGGATTTGAACAAGACAAGAGCTACATTTTTTCCCTCATATTTTGGTGTGAAATATAATGGACGTCTCGTCCGAGATTTGAACGAGACATGAGCTATTTTTTTCCCCTAATTTTTGATGAAAATATAATGGACGCCTCGTCCAGAATTTGAACGAGAACGAGATTTGAAGGAGACGAGCTATTTTTTCCCCCTCATTTTTGGTAAATTATAATGGGAGCTCATCACGTGTGCTATTTTTGGAGCTGTTTTTTGCATTTTTGGGCTGACTTGCGAATTGTGTGTCCGATGTCAGCTGGCTCTTTTTGATACGTTCAGGGGTAGTTCGGACGTTTGTGTTTTTGTAGTTGTAGTGAGCTGTTTAAAACAGTTTTTTTTCTACAACAATGGAATTGGATGATGAGATAACCCGTATGAATGAACGTCTGAGGGAGATGAATGAACGTCTGAGAGAGATGAAGATTAAGTTTGAGCAACGAAGATTAGAATGTCAAAATAAGATTTATCAGAAAGAATTAGAGCTAAGGTGTTGAACATGTTCCATTTTATGAGGTGGGACTGTGTTCTAGCTTTTTTGTTGCAGACGTCCCTGAACTTGAGAACCCTGAACTTGAGAATCCTGAACTTGAGAAAGATTTGACTGTGGATTTGGTGTTGGTCACTCCAGAGATGTCACCACTGATAGAAGTGCAATGCAAAAAGGATGATGATGACATTGATCTGAGTGACTGTTTTTTGTTTTTTTTCTGAATTAGAAGACGTCCCAGTGAGCATTGTTTCAGAGGAGCCAAGCTTGACTGTCCATCCTGCTCCTCTGTGTACCTTTCCATCCTGTTCACAGGAGGTTGTGAGTGTGCTACAGGACATTGTGGAGCATTTAGCTGGATCAGCTGCAGGGAGTGAATGTTTGCCGTCTGTGGGAGATGAACTGATGGAACCGTTTGTTGAAAGTGTACAAAGTGATTGTGTGTTTGACTCTCAATGCTTTGTCTGTAGGGTGCCTGATGACAGTGTTGGTGCAGCTACAATGATGTTACTGTCAAGTGATGGAACTGATAACACAGAGGCGGACAATTTCCCTCTGGTTGTTGGAAAAAACCCTGATCTTCAGTATGACATCACTAAACTGAATGTTGGTGAGTGTGCTGCCAAACTGAGGCCTTGTGATGTACAACTTGACCGGCGATGCCTTTTTGGGTTTCAGGTATTCTGAAGGCGACTGTTAGTTGTGTGTGATGTGTGTTGTTGGTTTTTTTTTTGCTTTGTTGTTAGTGTATATGTTAAGATTTTTTGGTTTGATTTACATGGGTGATGAGCGTGGGTTAACATGGCTTCATCATCCCATGTAAATTCTTGGGTGGTGGGGTGTTACATGCCCTAGGCATGTAATTTATTTTAGTCAGAACATAAAAATTGTTTAAAGGTATTTGAGGTTTTGTTTAAAGATTTTGAGCACAGACATGAGCTGTTTAGAGGTTGTAGGAGCCTAATTGATTGCAGCTGGTGCTCATTAACTGTAGGTGGAGGTAGTTGCTCCCTCTCTATATATTAAGTCCAAGCCACACAGCAAAAGGAGGTCCAAGTGAGCAGTGTTGAAGCAAGCAGGAGAGATCCAAGCAGGAGAGATCCAAACTGAGGTCCAAGCTGATCCAGGAGAAGCAGCTGCAGATGAAACAGCAGACCTGATGCAGGTTTTGCAGCGAGCAAACTGAGGTCCAAGTGAGAGTGGCAGCAAGCAGAGATCCAGCAGAGGTCAAAGAAGAGGTCTGAGCTGCTCCAGGAGAAGGAGACCTGATGCAGAAACAGCAGACCTGATGCAGAAACAGCAGACCTGATGCAGAAACAGCAGACCTGATGCAGAAACAGCAGACCTGATGCAGAAACAGCAGACCTGATGTAGAAACAGCAGACCTGATGCAGAAACAGCAGACCAGGATGCAGAAACAGCAGAGCTGATGCAGAAACAGCAGAGCTGATGAGAGGTCTGCAACAGCAGCAGCAGCAGCAGTGTGAAGAGGAGCCATGAAGCCATTTATTGAAGCCTGATGAGGAGGCCGTTTGATGTTGTGGTTGAATCCACTTGAGGAGGCCGATGAAGCCTTTTGAAGCCTGATGAGGAGGCCGTTTGATGTTGTGGTTGAATCCACTTGAGGTGGCCGATGAAGCCGTTTGAAGCCACTTGAGGAGGCCGTTTGATGTTGTGGTTGAATCAACTTGAGGAGACCGTTTGATGAACCGTTTGAAGAGGAAGCTGAAACCTTCCGTTGTGAAGACCTGCTGCTGTCGTAAGAAGCTGAAGTGTGACCTGCTGCATGTGTGAAGAAGAGGAAGCTGAATCCTTCCATTGTGGAGACCTGCTGTCGTGAGAGCTGGGTGCTGAAAACCAGGAGCCGTGAGTGACCTGCTGGACTTTGAGGTTTTTTTTGTTATTAATCATCCAGAAGTTGGTTTTGAGAAGTCCAATGTTTTTCTTTAATCACCTTTTTTTTAGGACGCAGACTCAGAGAGCCTAAAATAAACATTTTTTTTAAACATCCTTTCTGTGTCGTGTCCTTGTATGCTACGTGCCTTCGGGTCGTAACAGCGAGGATGGAAAAGCCAGTCTCCGGGAGCACAGGCACCAGGGTGCGGGAGAGGTCTTCTCCCTGTTCCCCGTATTCGACGTTGGCGTTGTCCGCAGAAAATTCCCCTGAGGCTGAAATCGAGATCTCGTCCTCGTTCATCATGCCTCAAGTGTCAAATTCGACTGTTAAGTGGGGGCCAGCACATCTGGGCTGTTGCCCCATTCGACTCGGGTGCTGTCGTCCAAAGCCATGCTATCGAGCTCCGGCGTGGGAGCCAGAGGCTCAGTAGTGTCCGGGTCTGCTGGCGCCGCAGTAGCCCCCCATGGCCTTGGCGACGAAGTCCGCCCGGTGCCTCCTTACCGACTCCAACATCTGGCTGCAGTGTGGGCAAGACTCTGGTGCGTCCAGCACCATGTTCGCGTGCAACATCCCCAAGCAGACGGGACAGGTCTCGTGGGTGTCTGTCGCTGAGAGGGAAAAACCGCATCCGCTGGGGCAGGCGCGCAAGGGTGGGCTCGCCGTCCTGCTGGTCTTTTTTGGAAGTCTTGTCTTTCGCTTTCTCCTGAGGCATGTCCGAGATAAGACGAACGAGTCCTTCCAAGATCTTTTTTCTTTTTATTTGAGACGTCTCCTCTGTCGCGTCACTTTCGCTGGCTAGCCTGCTATGAATTAGCAGAGGTAGCGGTGTGACGCAGTTAGCACCGTCGAGCGAAGCAGTCTGCGGAAAGAGGAGAAGAAAAAACTTTGGGGTTAAGGAAAAATGTGCGCAGGAATAATTCTCTGTGCGCTCTGTGTAGGGCGCAAGCTCACCTCTGGTCGAGCGATGAACCAGCAGAGAAGTCCCGCGAAGAGAGAGCGTTCAGGTTTAAGCGAGGTGAAGGGCAATAAGAGGTCGATGGATGGGCGTCAGTGGCTTAAGTACCCAGAGGGCGGGGCCTCTGGCGCGACGCTGACGCCCCTGCCGTAAAGGCGTGATTGTATTCCTTCAGGTAACCGCGCGGAGCGCAATTTCCCATAGTGATATGTTGCACCGAGTGACAGGACTGATAAGGGAGCTGTGACTTGCATGCCAGAAAATACAGTATTATTTTCTACGCTGGCTTTCTATCTTTTATTTTGTGCAAAAAATCTAAACCTCAGTGGTAAAGAGTTGCACTACTCAACGTTTTGTTTTTTTAAAGGAAATCCAGATTTCTGCCCTTGCCGCCTGCCTAGTAAAGACCAAAACTCATAAATGCAGGCAGTGATGTAATGATAAAACAAGCAGCTAATCCACAACAACTGCAGCCTTTCTTCTGTTGATCCTCCAAGATTAGGATATTCAGCATTTGGTTTTCCCCCAAATATTTACCTAACTGTAGCTCGAGAAGGATGCAGGGGAGAAAAGAAAACAGAAAATGATGAAAAACAGATAAACAACTAATGCTTTTAAATTAAAAATAAAATAAACCAAAAGTCTGAAATTCCTTGAAGGAATCTAAAAAAGCTAAGTCTGGTCCTCTGGACATTCAAAAAATAAAACAAAACAAAGCAAAAAAAATGTAGAAACGTTTCGTCTTTCGTCCGAAAGACTTCCTCAGTCTGAGTTGCTGTGTTCAGCTCAGTCTTATAAATAGCACCCTCCCACAGTGTTGCACAACCAGTTGGCTGATGACAGCCTGAAACCAGCTGCTCACATGATCAAGGAGGGCCATCAGCCTAACAATGGATCATTAGCACCCTGATGGTTGTTTGCTATTCACAGAGGGCTGAGTGATACTAGCAATAACAGCATTGTAAGAGGGGGACAGTTGAACCCGGAGGCCTCCACCCCTGTTTAATGATGGACGGTTTCTTTTCACAAAGATGGCCTCCTTTACTCCTCTCTCAAACCATCGTTCCTCTCTATCAAGGATGTGAACATCTTCATCCTTGAAAGAGTGACCATTCCTTGAAGGAATGCATATCGCTCACCTCCTTTTATGCCAAAGTTTTACACCAAGTAAAAAAAAAAAACAATCTCATACTAGAAAATAACAGAGTTGTAACTATTTTGGCCAAACCTTAAAAAGAACATTATGCACACTCGTGTGATATCACAAGATGTAACACTCAGGGAACGTGATATGAATTACTCCAAACTACTCGAAGCCACATTAAATGTTAGCTTTATAAGTAAAAAAAAAAAAAAAGAGAGATATAGCCATTTTGTGATGGCTAGTGCTGATTAGCTGTGGCTGCCATCTTGAATTAAACAACCTCCAAAAGGTAATGAGCTGTAGGGATACATTCAAGGTTACTTTTGAACCTTTCATTAATGGTTGTCCACTGGTTCATGAGAAATTTTGCTAACAAACGTAGGATTGACTTCAAAAGTTATTTAGCCCATTTTATTATAACGTGTTGATTTTAATGTCAGATCTTTTAATGCATTTAATTTATTATTTTTTCCTGTTTAACCTCCTTGTGAAGTACTTTGGTCAACAACGTTGTTTTTAAATGTGCTATATTAAAAAATTGGCATCGACATTGCTAAAGTTTTAAGCTACAATCTCACACTATGAGCAGTAATGGCTAATCCATTGTGAAGATAAAATGATGACAGAATTGGCTCAAAATATTTAAAAAGCACACAGTGCACAAATTGTTAGCTCTCAGAACGTGTTGGTGATCTGTCTCAGCTACTATCACACCACACTTTTAGTCAGCATCTTTAAACGGTTTTAACTACCGTAATTTCTGGTCTATAAGCCAAAACTTTTTTCAC
>JBBPBX010057096.1:0-14657 GCA_038048925.1 Garcialebias charrua | reverse complement strand
GGATGCATCCTCCACGGGCTGGGGTGGCACCTGACGAGGTCACATGGCACAGGGGACATGGTCCCAGCGGCAAAGCCTGGAGAACATCAATGTCCTGGAGTTACAGGCAGTGCTTTTGGCCCTCCAGAGCTTTCTTCCGGGCTTACGGGGGAAGCATGTGCTGGTGAGGTCAGACAAAACCACTGTGGTTTGTCATGTCAACCACTAGGAGGGAACTAGGTCCAAGAAACTGTTGTGCTTGACGTAGCATCTTCTGACCTGGGCTGCTCCATGCTTGGTCAGCTTCCGAGAAACCTACATCTCGGGGCCACAGAATGTGCCGACAGATTCTCTATCCCGTCAGAAGCCTCTTCCGGGAGAGTGGAAGCTTCATGGAGAGGTGGTGGAGAGGATCTGGGCAGTCTATGGTAGAGTGGACGTGGATCTCTTTGCCTCAAGGGACACATTTCACTGCCCCCTTCGGTTCTCCCTGGCCAAAGGTAGCTCTCTGGGCCACGATGCGCGGGCGCACGACTGGTCCCGGACCCTCCTTTATGCCTTTCCACCTTTCAGCCTACTCTTTAAAACCTTCCTACGGGTTCGTCAGGAGAGGCACAAGGTTCTACTGGTGGCCCCCTTCTGGCCAGCAAGGACTTGGTTCCCTCTGCTGCGCGAACTGGGCTCCGGCTCGCCGATGTGTCTCCTCTCCAGGACGGACCTTCTTTCTCAGATGGAGGGTCGGGTTCTGCACCCCGAACCGGACTGGCTCCAACTCTGGCTCTGGGCCCACTTTTTCAGGATACACCGGGCCGGTAGGACATACGATGGCTAATGCATGGGCGCCATCCACAAAGGCCTTATATACTAATAGGTGTACAGCCTTTGTGACCTGGTGCCACGATAAAGGGCAGGATCCAGTACGGTGTTCAGTCTCTGACTTACTGACCTTCCTACAAGCGATACTGGACCGAAGACAGTCCCCATCTACCTTGAAGGTATATGTAGCTACCATTTCTTGTTGGCATATCGACCTAAATGGTTGTTCGGTGGGCTGTGACAAGGACGTTGCACTGTTTTTAAGAGATGCTCTGCGTTTGTATCCACCCAACCGCCCTGTGGTTTCAGCATGGGACCTTTCTTTGGTGCGTGAGGCTCTTCGGTCCCCCCTATTTGAGCCCCTGGCATCTGCAGATCTCAAATGGCTCTTACTGAAAACTGTGTTTCTTTTAGCAATGCTTCCGCAAAACATGTGGGGGAATTGCAGGCTCTTTCAGTGGCCGAGCCCTGCTGCCGATGGAGCCCTGATGGCTCAGGTGTCACACTGTGGTCTGATGTGGCATTCATGCCTAAAGTGTCCCTACCTGCCGGTAGTACCCAACTGCTCCATCTTGCCCGGTTTGACACAGGTGGTTCCTCCGAGCAACTGTGCCCTGTTCGTGCACTTGAGGCATACATGGTCGCTACGGCGTCCATCCGAAGGACGAATGGCCTTTTTGTGAGCTACTTTGGCTCATGGAAATGTCAGGCACTCTCTAAGCAGCCACTGGCGCACTAGGTTGTGGATTTGATCTCAAAAGCTTATGCTTTACAGGACCGGCCACTACCGGCAGGAGTGAAATGCCATTTTACGAGGGGCATGTCGACCTCATTTGCTACCATGACGGGGGTGCCATTGGACAGTATATGCTGCGCGGCCTCCTGGACGTTGCAGACTACATTTACTCGGTTTACAGGGTGAATGTGGCTGCGCCCCATCCCCTTCAAGAAGTTCTGGAACAGCATATCTCTCCATCACATTGAGGTGAGTGGCGTGGTGGTCGTTCCTTGGCCATTGCCGATTCCTCGTGACCGTGTTGGCATACGTCATCCATGCTTTGGAAGCACTGCCTCTGGCGGTCAGGCTGGATGAAATAGAACGAAAGTTACTACTGTAACTACGGTTCTATGAATCCCAGATGACCGCCAGAGTGCTTAGTCCCTCGGAATCCTTGCTTTCGCGAGAAGTTTTTCAGGGATTTGAACGTCGGGTGCCACGCGCCTATATAGAGTCACGTGGGTCCCCGGCGGGTCACAGGTTGACTTTGTTGTCATTTGTACTCGACCTGCGCATGAATGCTTATTCGTGCTTTAGAAGCACTGCCTCTGGCGGTCATCCGGGATTCATAGAACCGTAGTTACAGTAGTAACTTTCGAATTTTATGTACCTGTAAATGACACAGCAAGGAAGTCTGTGTCCCTTGCCCAGACGTGGGTTACCGGGGCCCCACGCTAGAGCCAGTCCTGGGAGAGGGGCTCGTCAGTGAGCTCTTGGTGACCGGGTTTATACACATGGGGCCCGGTCTGGCTCAGCCTGAAGGAGCAGTATGGGTTTGCCTTCCTGTGGACCCACCACCTGCAGGAAGGGCCATAAAAGTCAGGTGCGTGATGCCATTGGTGGTGGCCGAAGGCAGGGACCTTGGCACTCTGACTCTAGCTTACCAAAGCTGGCTCTTGGGACATGGAATGTGACCTCTCTGGTAGGGAAGGAGCCTGAGCTGTGCGTGAGGTTGTGAGGTACCGACTAAATATACAGTAGTTGGGCTCACCTTAACGCACAGCATGGGCTCTGGAACCGATCTCCTTGAGAGTTGCTTGACCTTATTCCACTCTGGAGTTGTCCATCGTGAGAGGTGTCGAACTGGTGTGGGTCTACTTATAGCCTCCTCACTTGGTACCTGTGTGTTTGAGTTTTCCCCGGTAGATGAGAGGGTGGCTTCCCATGGCCTTTGGGTGGGGGGACAGACTCTGACTGTTGTCTGTGCCTATGCACCGAATGGTCAGAGATTCCGACCTTCTTGGAGTCCTTAGCAACGATGCTGGAAGGTGCACCAGCTGGGAACTCCTTTATCCTGCTGGGGGACTTCATTGCCCACGTGGGTAATGACAGTGTGACCTGGAGGGGCGTGATTGGGAGGAACGGCCTCTCTGATCTGAACCCAAGCGGTGTTCTGTTGTTGGACTTCTGTGCTAGTCATAGTTTGTCCATCACAAACACCATGTTCGAACATACAGGTGTCCATAAGTGCACTTGGCACCAGGACACCTGAGGTCATAGATCGATGATAGACTTCATAGTTATGTCATCTGATTTGCGGCCATTTATTTTGGACACTCGGGTGAAGAGAGGAGCTGAGCTGTCAACTGATCACCACCTGGTAATGAGTTAGCTCAGATGGCGAGGGAAGATTTCAAACAGACCCGGTAGACCCAAACATGTAGTGAGGGGTTGCTGGGAACACCTGGCAGAAGAACCCATCAGAGAGATCTTCAACTTGCATCTCTGGGAGAGCTTTAACCACATCCCTGCTGAGGTGGGGAACATTGAGTCTGAGTGGGCCATGTTCCACACCTCACTTGTTGAGGTAGCTGCCTTGAGTTGTAGCCGCAAGGTTGCTGGTGCTTCTCGAGGTGGCCATCCACAAACTCGGTGGTGGACACCCCAGGTTAGGGAGGCTGTCAAACTGAAGAAGGAGTTCTATTCGGGTCTTGTTGGCCAGTGGGATCCCGGAGGCAGCTGAGGAGTACCGGAGGGCCAAGCGGTCTGCAGCCTTGGCTGTTTCCAAGGCAAAAGCTCAGATGTGAGAGGAGTTTTGTGAGACCTTGGATAACAGCTCTTGGTTGGCTCCGAGAAGATTCTGGCAAACCATCAGATGGCTGAGGAGGGGAAAGCAGTCCATTACTAACACTGTATTCAGTGAAGATAGGCTGCTGTTGACATCAACCAGTGATGTCGTCGGGAAGTGGAAAGAATACTTCTCAGACCGTCTCAATCCCACTAGCATGTCTTCCATGGAGGAAGCTTAGCCAGGGGACTTTGGGGTTGATCCATCCATAACTGTGGCTGAGGTCGCCGATGTAGTTAAAAAGTTCCAAGTCGGCAGGGCTCTGGGAGTGGATGAGACCCTACACCTTGATTTCCTTAAGGATTTGGATGTTGTAAGGCTGTCTTGGTTGACACGCTTTTGCAACATTGCATGAACATTGGGAGCAGTACAACTGGATTGGCAGACTAGGGTGTTGGTTCAGCTCTTCATAAAGGGGGACAAGAGGGTGTGCTCAAACTATAGGGGCATCACTCTCCTTAGCCTCCCTGGTAAGATCTATTCAGGGGTACTGGAGAAGTGAGACTGGTCATTGGTCGATCCTCAGATCCAAGAGGAACAATGTGGGTTCTGTCCTGGCCGTGGAACACTGGATCAGTTCTTTACCCTCACTAGGGTCCTCGAGGGGTCATAGGATTTTGCCCATCCTGTCTACATGTGTATTGTAGAATTGGAAAAGGCATTTGACCATGTTCCTCGGGGTACACTGTGGGGTGGGGTGGGGGGTTGCTCTGTGAGTATGAGATTGGGGCCCCGTTGTTACGGGCTGTTAGTCGTTGGTGCAAGAGCTTGGTTCGCATTGCCGGCAGTAAGTCGAAACCCTTCAGGGTGGGAGTTGGACTCCACCAGGGATGGCCATTGTCACGATTCTGTTCATAACTTTTATTGACTGAATATCTCAGTGCAGCCAGCGGGCGAAGGGTTTTCGGTTCAGTGGCCTCGGGATTCCATCTCTGCTCTTTGCAGATGATGTGGACCTGTTGGCGTCATCGTGCCGTGATCTCCAGCTCTCAATGGAGCGGTTCGCAGCCGAGTGCGAAGCAGCTGGGATGAGAATCAGCACCTCCAAATCTGAGGCCATGGTCCTCAACCAAAAAAAGGTGAATTGCTCTCTCCAGATCGAGGGTGAGTTTCTGCCTCAAATAGAGGAGTTCAAGTATCTCTGGGTTTTGTTCACAAGTGAGAGAAGAATGGAGCGTGAGATTTACAGACGGATTGGTGCAACGTCTGCAATATTGCGGACTCTATAGTTGTCTGATGGGCGGCCGTGGCGTAGTGGTAATGGCAGTCGTCCCCCGATCGGAAGGTTGGCGGTTCGAATCCCGGTTCCCCACACCATGTGTCGTTGTGTCCTTGGGCAAGACACTTAACCCCGAGTTGCTCCCGGTAGGACTGGAAAGCACCTTGCATGGTAGTCTGCCGCTACCGGTGTATGAATGTGTGTAGCATTCAATGTGTGTAGCGCTTTGAGATTTTCACTAATGAAAAGCGCGTTATAAATTGAATTCATTATTATTATGATGTTGTGAAGAGGGCGCTGAGCTGTAAGGCGAAATTCTTTGTTTACCAGTCATTCTATGTTCCCACACTCACCTATGGTCACGAGCTCAGGGTAGTGACCGAAATAATGAGATCATGGACACAGGCGGTTGAAATGAGTTTCCTCCCCAAGGTATCTGGACTCTCCCTTAGAGATAGGGTGAGAAGTTTGTTTATTCGGGAGAGACACAGAGTAGAACCTCTGCTCCTCCACATCGAGAGGAGCCAGTTGAGGTGGTTCAGGCATCTGGTAAGGATGCCCCCTGGACACCTCCCAAGGGAGGTGCTTTGGGCACTTCCGATTGGGAGGAGACCCCGGGGAAGACCCAGGACACGCTGTAGAGACCATGTCTCTTGGTTGGCCTGGGTACGCCTTGGAATCCTCCTGAAAGAGATGGCTGTGGTAAGAGATGTCTGGTCTTAACTGCTCAAGCTGCTGCCTCCGCAAACCGACTTCAGAACAAGCGGAAGATATTGGATGGATGGATGGATCAAGGTCAGCTTGTGTTGGAACTCCACAGACCTTGCATATAATGGCTGCCATACATCTAGAGACACTGATTTGAAAAACTGACTGGTCTCCTAATTTGTTCAAGAGTAATATGGTATTTTTGTATCGTACCATGTCTCCCCAAAATGCTTTACAGTGTTTGTCAACCAGTTTACACACAGTTGAAAGATACTCTC
Organism: Garcialebias charrua; assembly: GCA_038048925.1. Classification (NCBI taxonomy): domain Eukaryota; kingdom Metazoa; phylum Chordata; class Actinopteri; order Cyprinodontiformes; family Rivulidae; genus Garcialebias; species Garcialebias charrua. Next base: position 8,811 of record JBBPBX010057096.1, on the reverse strand, counting down.
CTGGTCTACTGCATTCTGGCCCAGTCTGGACTTCAAGTTCAAGGTACTTTATTGTCATTCACATCACATGTTTTACTTGAGGTGGAAAGAAATTGTGTACACAGGGTCCCAGTTATATCCAACAATAGCAAAAATATGAATTGTAAAGAAAAACAGTAATAAGATCTAAGATATGAACTAAGAAATATAATAAACTAAGAATACACTAAGCACTAATAGTACAAAAACAATACACCGAAAAACAGCAGCACGAACATGAATGTGTGAGCAGATGAGTATGAATGAACACAGCAGCATGAAACATAACAGCAGCATGAGATTAGCAGCATGGATAGTCAGCAGCACATATCAACAATCAAGTGACATTACAGGGATTTTTCCTCCACAATGCTTATTCTGGTTAGATATTCATGAGTCTAACAGCCTCAGGGTAGAAGCTGTTCCTCAGTCTAGTGGTTCTACATTTAATGCTCCTCAACCACCTTCCTGAGGGGAGTGGGGCAAAAAGTGTGTGTGCTGGGTGAGTGGGGTCCTTCATGATGCAGGTGGCCCTCTTCCTGCATCTGGAGGTGTAGATGGCTGTGATGGTAGGGAGGCTGACTCCAACAGATCTCTGTGCAGTCTTCACCACTCTCTGTAAAGCTTTTGTTTCTGCAACTGTGCAGCCTCCATGCCACACGTTGATGCTGGAGCACAGGATGCTCTCCACTGCACACCTGTAGAAGGAGATGAGGACTGAGCTTCCCAGACCAGCTCGTCTCAGCCACTTGAGGAAGTAGCTGATGAGCTTTTTTTTATCAGGCTGGTAGTGTTGTTGCTACAGCAGAGGTTGTTGTTTGGGTGCACACCAAAGAGAGAAGCAGGTTGTAGATTTTAATGAAGCTCACATTACCTGTAAAAAGTATTCACCCCATTTACTGCTAATATAATACAAGCATGGTCAATATAAATGGGACTTTTTCACACACAAAAAACTTCACTTAGAAAGCAAAATCTAATTTCTACAAATTAATGTCAATAACATCAACCTATGTACTTTGTAATAAAAATGGAATTTGCAGAAATATCCTTGCCTTTCAAAGCAACTAATTCCTAACTCAACTCAGGGAAATTGTTTAAATGTGCAAGTCAGAGAATGGATAAAAAGGATTTCCAAGGCCCCAAACATCTCAGGACGTCTAATAAATCTATCATCAAAACTTGGATTGTTAAGGCTCTAGAAACCCAGAGTAGCATGAGACCCGGAACGAGGCAGATACAGGTGAGTACAAAAGTAACAGTGGAATTAAACAGCAGCTTCTCTGCAGCTCCTGGAAGAGGAGGGAGATGGTGGTTGGCAAGTGGATAGGCAGCATGAATGTGATGATGTTTCTCTCTCTTACAGATTAGAGGATGTTGTGGGTCCAACTTTAAATCCTTGGGAGAGCTCCAGAGAAGGGCAAGGCCAGGGATCCAACAGGGTGAGGAAGGCTGGCAACTGGGGGTTGGCAAGGCACAAGGAGAACAAGGACAAGGCACGAGGAGAACTAGGACTTTGCTCGAGGAGAACCAGGATGAGGCGCGAGGAGAACCAGGTCAGGGCCAGAGGAACCAGAACCAAAGAGGCACGAAAGCATAAGATGGTAAATGCTCCAGCGAAGAGTAACTCTGTACTGCAGCCTTATGTAGTGGAGGTCCTCATCAGGGTGATGGCCGACAGCTGGTGTTAATTAGGCCATCTTGGACGAGGAGCTGCAGTCAGTGGTACTCTTACATGGATGGGACATGGAACTAGATCTACCAGGACACAGTCCTTGCAAACTGTGTGAAGGAAAATAGTCAGATGTACCTCCAAGACACCTGTGACCACTGGAGCTTCAGCTAGTGAGATGGCAGAGACTGAGTATACAACAACTGTTACCCAAGTTTTTCACCAGTCTAAGCTTCAGGAGAGTCAAAGAGAAAGTCACTATTAAAGAAACTCAGATTTAATCTGAACAAGATTTGACAAATGCATGTGGAAGACTCCGTGGCCAAGTACGTCAGCAGTCGGCCCTTGTCGGTGTTTAATTTGAGTTTCTCTCATGATTTGAGTTGTGTTGAGAAGTTTCTCTCACAACCACAGTATTGCTCCGGTATTTGTTTACATACAAACAAAAGCCCCCGCTGACACCATCAGTACAGGCCAGGGTTTCTGATGTGCTGAAACAGAAATATGGGGTGGAGATTGTCTGAGAACTTGGGTGCAAGGTCTCAGCTGTAGCACAGACAAACTGAGGCCTCCTTGAGAACAAAACCAGGTTGAGACCTGAGCAGGGCTCATGTTGTACCTGAGGCATCTTGGGACTTGAGAGGCTCAGCTAAGGGGATGGGTGCCGAACGTGCTCATTGGAACCCAAAGACCCAGGGTTGTATGCAGGCCGACTTGTGCCAAAGATGTAGCACCAGCAGACTGCAGGTCCTTGATTGGGTCCCTGCCCTGGTTGTACACAATTTTCATTAGCTTAATTACATGAGCTGCATGTATTTCATTGCTGGGTGTAGCAAAAAGTGACTTCACGTGAGCCTCGGTCATTCTTGCCATGATAATCGTGCTCATGTGCAAAAACACTCAAGGCTTTGCAGAGCTGGGGAAGATCTGGGCTTGGATGGGTCAGAGTTAAATGCTGGCTGCGGGTTATGTAGAGATGGTGACTGAAATTGTTTGGGCTGTGGCTGGTTGAGGTTCTCAGGCTGTGTTGACAATGACGTGAAGAACTAAACTGGGTTTCTGATAACATTTGCTTTGAGTTTTTCTCCAGGTCCTTTTCTGTCAGGGTTTATTGAAGCAGGCTCTAGTGTCACACTGAAGTGATGATGTGTACCAGATGTCAAAAGATCCAAAGTCTTCATTTTGACATTTCTGACCTTAACATTCTCGTTGAACCTCCACATGCTAATGTCACGAGACACCTTCAGTTTTGACTAAAGGTCAAAAGAATGAGCCACAATGGGTCCTCAGGTGACAGGTCTGCCAGGTACTTCTGGTCAGCAGCAGTTTTTAATATGGACATTATGGGATACTGCACCAAGGAACAGTTTTAACCAGCGCTCAAGGAAAAAAAACTCTCTCTCTCTCTCTCTCTCTCTCTCTCTCTCTCTCTCTCTCTCTCTCTCTCTCTCTCTGTCATGATCTCTCTCTCACTCTCTCTCTCTGTCTCTCTCTCTCACAACACGCCATCTTCATCTGTTATAAATAATAAAACTAAAAAAGTAGAATGAACCAAATATTAACATGCTTAAATTTGATTAATAGTTTAGTTTGTTTTATAAATGTCATTTCTTTCCAGTCATTTTAACCACTGACAGACAGGAGATATTCTGAAGTTATATTTGTGCCACATTTAGTCTAAAAGAAGGTTATGACATCCATGATGTCTGTCCTCTTTCAATCAACATTTCTGAAATCTTAAATATGTTTCCTGGAACACATGGAAAAGCACTTGTTGAAGAGAGTTGACGATTGCAGGTGAAGCATCACAGCTGAAGAGGCAGGTTGTGTGTAAGTGTGTGTGTTCTGTGTCTGGATGTGTGTGTGTGTGTGTATTGGGGAGGTCAGGGCACCATTCATGCTAAGAACAGCTGCTGCTTGTGGTGAGATCCTTTAGTTGTGGTTTGCAACAGGACGACAAACAGATTAAGACATATTAATAAACCACAGAGGTGACAAAGGCAGAGAAACAAAGTGAAAACACAGTGAACACAGAGTGAACACAGCGTGAACAAAGAGATGACCCAACTGAGAATTATTGGATTTGGTACCTGGATTATTGAGCATGAACTTTCTTGCCATAAAATTCTCAACTGTGTCAATATTAATAGTTTTGGGAATCGCGGGTATGGTCGTAAGATGGAGTAAGTCGCACTTGCCAGTGCTCCGGTTAAAACTTATTTTTTAGCACCAGCAAGCCCTCTACATCTACCTTTTTTGCCTATTATCACGCACACAACTTCCTTCAAACATCTCTTTTAAAGATTTTAAATTAAAAATGTCTCAAAAGTCGACAAGATCGAAGAAGGACGCTGAGAAGGATGACGCTGGCCTAATAACCCTCGAGGCAATTACCTCGCTGCTCGAGGAGCACCGCGCGGCTCTGTCAGCTGAGTTCAAACAAACTTTCCACCAGCTGGATCTCAAATTGGACCAAACTCGGCTGGCGGTGGAGGAACACGGCCAGCGTGTGTCATCACTGGAACTTCGACCTGAGCCAGCGCATGTCGGAGGTGGAAAACACCTGCTCAACTCTGCAGGAGGAAAACGCCAGACTAAAATCTAAACTAGCGGATTTAGAAAGTCGAAGCAGACGGCAAAATATTCGTGTGCTGGGTTTACCGGAGTCTATTGAGAGCGGACGTCCTACAGACTTCTTCTCCAACCTGCTGTGCGACATCTACGGGCGTGACACGCTTCCTTCTCCACCCGAACTGGACCGGGCCCATCGAACCCTCGCCCCGAAACCCGCCTCGGACCAGCGGCCGCGCCCGGTTATCCTGCGAGTGCACCGGGTCCAGGTGAAGGAGCTCCTCATCAGGGAGGCTCGACGCAGAGGCAGGCTTGAATACCAGGGAAAACCGGTGCGGATCGTGGAAGACTACAGCCCAGAAGTCCTTAACCAGCGAGTGGAATATAAGGACGTGATGGCTGCGCTGTACTCTCTGGGCTTAAAACCTGCTTTGCTTTTTCCTGCTCGACTCCGCGTGACTTTACCTGATGGAAACAGAAAGTGGCTGGGCTCGGTCGAGGAGGCGCAGAAGTTCATTGACACCTTTCAGGCTTCACAGCGCAAGTAACATTTAACTTTTCTTTGACTGATGAGCAACGCGCTGTTCCCGCACTGGCTTTGATTATTACACTAAACTTTTCTCTACATGAGGTGACGAACAGATGAGCAGGACTCTGCTCATACTCTCATTATCTGAGACTTTTTAGTTTTTACTGCGGCTTTTTTGGTTTTTGTATTTAAGCACATAAATAATTGAAGTATTCTTGTATAAAAATGGGTGAAATATATAATGTTTTCAATATATTATTTTGAACTATTAACATTTTTCCTCTTCTCGTTTACCTGTTGACTATCTTGAGCTGAATTTTGGGTTAGTCCTGGATTGATTGATAATTAATTTGAGATTAGGATTAATTTAACTTTAGGTTTGTATATGTGTGCGTGATTACCGGTACACATTTATGTGTATACATTTTTTTGGCCTTGCATACCTTAAACTAGTTTGTGAGGTGCTTTTTAATCCCCCCCCCCTTTTTATGATACTGGAGCCCTAGTTTAAAAGCTAGACAGGACAGGAGTTACCTCAGCCTTTACAGCGCAAGTACAGTAATATTTAACTTTTCTTTTGACTGATGTGCAACGCGCTGTTCCCGCACTGGCTTTGTCTATGCTTAGACTAAACTTTTGTTTACATGAGGTGACGAACAGATTAGCAGGACTCTGCCCATACTCTGATTATCTTAGACTTTCCTTTTTTTGGTGGGGCTTTTTGGTTCTGTATTTAGGCACATAAATAATTGAAGTAGGCCTATTCATGTATAAAAATGGGTGAAATATATAATGTTTTCAATATATTATTTTGAACTATTAACATTTTTCCTCTTCCTGTATACCTGTTGACTATCTTGAATTGAATCTTGAATTGGTCTTGGACTGATTGAAGATTTAATTTAGGATTAGGATTAATTTAACTTTGTTTATATGTATGTGCGTGATCACACATCTATGTGTACATTTTTGGCCTTGCATGAGGTGCTTATACATTTTTTTTCCCTCTTATGATACTGGAGCACTAGTTTAAAAGTTAGACAGGAGACTTATTTTTAATTTCTATGGAGCTTGCTGCTTCTGTCTGTTGCAGCTGTCCAGGGTGGGAAAGGGAGGGGGGTGGGGGGTCCATCACTGCCATTAATTTATATTTTCTTTCACTTTGCCAAGAACTGCACAGCCATCAACACATTAGACTGTATTACCTACCTTTCTTATACAAATTATTAGTAATATGAGTGGTCAGTTGGTGTTGTCAAGCTGGAACGTCAAAGGTTTGAACCACCCCGTCAAGAGAAGGAAGGTGCTTTCTCATTTAAAACAGTTAAATACAGGCATTGCTTTCCTGCAGGAGACTCACATTAGAAGTGACGATAGCAAACGATTACTGCAAACATGGCACGGGCAGAGTTTCCATTCCTCCTTTCGAGCAAAGGCTCGGGGCGTCTCGATCCTCATCAGTCAAGACATTTCATTTGAACCTTTTCAAGTTAACTCAGATAAATATGGTCGTTTTGTGATTGTTTCCGGTAAATTGTACAACACACCAGTAGTGCTAGTTAACGTTTATGCCCCAAATACGGATGATGTTGGTTTCTTTGAGAAATTATTTTCACTGCTCCCGGACCTAAACACATATTCATTGATACTCAGTGGTGACTTGAATTGCTGGTTGGACCCAGTCTTGGACAGATCCTCTACAAACCCTGCCACAGCCAGCAGGTCGTCCCACACTATTCGTGCCTTTTTATCTAAATATGGCCTGTGCGATGTATGGCGTTTTTTACACCCAGCTGAGAGAGAATATTCTTTTTTTTCTCATGTTCATCACTCGTACTCGAGGATCGATTACTTTTTCATAGACAACAAACTTCTTCCCTCTGTCCGTGGCTGTGACTACCACAGTATTGTCATCTCAGACCATGCACCTGTCACTCTGTCTCTGTCCCTCCCTGACATTCCTATAAGGAGTAGACAGTGGAGATTCAATTCAACGTTACTGTCAAACAATGATTTTGTTACATTTATAGAAAAAGAAATAACCTTCTTTCTATCCATAAACAGAACTCCTGGGATCCCATTGTCAACCGTTTGGGATACCCTTAAGGCCTATCTTAGGGGACAAATCATTTCATATACCGCCCGGCTGAGGCAAAAATCTCAAAAAGAAAGAACTGATTTAGCCCAGCAGATAAAAGAAATTGATCAACAATATGCTCAAAACAAATGCCCTAATCTGTACAAAAAAAAGTAGAACTCAAAACTAAGTTTGATTTATTGTCTACATACTCAATAGAACAATCACTTTTGAAAAGTAAATCATCATTTTACATACATGGAGAAAAGTCAGGAAAACTACTGGCAAATCAGTTGAAGGGTGCCATGGCTAAACAAATCATCCCTAAGATCCAATTAAAGAACGGCACCATAACTCTAGATCATTTACAAATTAACAGAGCATTTAAGGACTTTTATTCCCATTTATATACTTCAGAATCTCAAACCAACAAGAATTTATCTTCTCAGTTTTTCGAAAAGACCAATATGCCAAAACTCACACCCAATCTGAAAGATGCACTGGAGATCACAATATCCCTGACAGAAATTGTGTCAGCTGTATCGGTAATGCAGTCTGGCAAATGTCCGGGTCCTGACGGCTTCCCTGCTGAATTTTTTAAGAAATTTTCTCCATTACTTTCCCCACTCTTACACTCGGTTCTCTTAGAGTCGTTTGACAAAGGATCCCTTCCGAAATCTTTCTTAGAGGCCTGCATTACCCTCATTGCAAAGAAAGGAAAAGACCCAACTCACTGTTCCTCTTATCGACCAATCTCCCTTTTAAATACAGATGCCAAAATTTTAGCTAAAGTTCTCGCTCAAAGGTTGGAAAAGATCCTTCCTTTCATCATATCAAAAGACCAGACTGGATTCATTAAAGGCAGGCACTCCTTTTTTAATATCAGACGCCTTTTGGACATTATTTATTCTCCTTCGGATACTGTTCCTGAGTGTGTTATTTCCCTTGATGCGGAGAAAGCATTTGATCGGGTTGAATGGGACTACTTGTTTAATGTTCTTGACAAATTTGGTTTTGGCCCCAATTTCATTACATGGGTGCAATTAATTTATTCACATCCCACCGCAACCATTCGTACCAACTCTCAGATATCGAAACCATTCAGTCTACATCGAGGAACTCGCCAGGGATGCCCACTGAGCCCTTTGCTCTTTGACCTGGCAATTGAACCTCTTGCCACTGCTTTGCGGTCCTGTGACACAATTTCAGGAATCTGGAGAGGCGATATGGAGCACAAGGTCTCCCTTTATGCTGATGACCTTTTACTTTTCATTTCTCATCCGACTGACACGCTGCCTTCCGTTTTATCATTACTTGAGGAATTTGGAATCAATTCTGGTTACAAATTAAACTTGAGTAAAAGTGTAATTTTCCCTGTCAATACCCTGGCGCAGACTCTTGACTTTAGTAAATGGCCTTTTAAAATTGAGAAGATAAAATTCTCTTACCTGGGTGTTACAGTTACGAGGAGGTATAAGGATTTATATCAAGAAAATTTTGTCTCTCTGTTGAATCAGACAAAGCAGGCATTATCCCGATGGTCACCGCTTTCCACTTCCCTCATAGGCCGTATTAACTCAGTCAAGATGGTCACTTTACCTAAGTTTTTATATCTCTTTCAAAATATTCCTGTTTTTATCCCTGGTTCATTCTTTGTTCAGTTAGATTCCATCATTTCATCATATCTGTGGCAAGGAAAACGTCCACGCTTAAATAAGACACATCTCCAAAAAACTAAGGCCGCAGGCGGTCTTGCCCTTCCAAATTTCCGCTTTTACTATTGGGCAGCAAACTTGCACTGTCTAGCATTCTGGTCATTCTATTACAACAGACCTGACAGCCCTGACTGGGTAGAGATGGAGTCACAGTGTTCTGGGAAATGGTCCTCCGTGGCTTTCTTGGGATCCTCATTCCCGCTTCCACCATTTACAACTGTTACAAATC
>JBBPBX010057095.1:0-14828 GCA_038048925.1 Garcialebias charrua | reverse complement strand
ATCACTTCTCGGTTTTTATGCTCATCTGTTTAAATATGACAAGAGTGGTCGGCCGTATGTCAAGAAAGTTTGTTTGATTATTTGATAGGGACAGACACACATCGACATAGACAAACTGAGTAAAACAGCAGTCCCATGTTTGCATCATAGTGCAATAGCAACAGCTAATTCGCAGCACTTGTCCCTATACATGTGCTTTAAAAATTGAAGTGGTAATCATTTAAAATAGCACAACATAATGAATACAAAACAGAGAAATCATGTAATATGTCAAAATGGGTACAGTTCTGTTTTTGACATAACCAGAGTTCTGTTTGCTTTTTAAACATATTGAAACTAGTTGTGGATTTTTATTATAGCAATAGTCACCGACGACAACTATTTTCTAAATGAAGCCTGATTTTGTTCTTTTAAAGTCAATGTTTTCCTATTTTCACCAAAAGGGGGCAGCCTAGCACTGTGGAAGAGTCCCCCCCCACCACCACCACCACACCACCACCACCTCAAAGCCTGTGAAGGACAGCCACAACAGATTAATAACCTCAACACATCTGACTCTCCAAGACACTGGTGTTTCTTCACAGCCCTCTCTCTATTCTCTGCTCTGTTTTAATGGCACAGCACCTTGTGTTTTGATAATCAGGGGTCCGTCTCCCCCCTCTCTCCTGGCTCTCCTGGGCACATCCATGCTTCAGGGCTTCCATTAAATAAACACCTCTTTGCTTACAATTTCCCCTCACTTAGCCGCCATCATTTTCATTCACCCCCCCCCCCACACCCCCCAGTTTTATTTTATTTATTTTTTCCACACGTACAACCTCTGGAGATGGCTTTGTCAAGGTCAGCTGTATTTATGGCATGTGATGTTGGGAGGTATCACAAGGAGGCGATGATCAGGAGCAAGGATGGAGAGAGATGCGCTTTCAGGACCAAAGAGACGGTGGGGAGGACTGCAGATCTTCTCCGTCTTACCTTTTTTTTTACTCTGTCTCTCTAAACCGCACGTTGACCTTTGTAGCACTGCCTCCAGGCTGTATGCGTTAACCTTTGCGGTGAAGCAGAGGGGGCTCCTGCGCTGGGAATACAAGATAAATCACGACTACTGACTGTTAATATAACAGAAAACAATACACACGGGCGCACGTGGACCGCTAAAACCCTTGTCCTTTTTGTCGCCAAGTCTTTCTCATCCTTCAAACACACAAAAGGAGAAGGCCTCTGTAAAAGACGTTCCCAGCATCAGCGCTTTGGCCTACCGTCTACAAGCACCCCCCTGATATATTCATCCATCATTAAGATGCACTACGAGTAATGATGGCTAGGAGTGTGTTGTGGGGTATTCTCTTTTCTGAATAAAACACAGGGGTCATTAAGAGTCATTTTTGGTCCAATTTTGTATGATCAACCATGCTCCAGAGAAAGACGATGAGAGAGAGAGAGGGAAAAAAAAATCCCATTTACTTTTTGTTCATTGGGAATTCGTGTTGAAAGAGATCAAAGGGGACAGACAAAGAGATGAGAGAATCGACATCTTCTCGTCTCCATTTGGCTCCCCGTGAGAGGAAAATTACTTTAAAGCTGATGCCTTGATGAAAGAAAGAAAGAAAAAAAAAGCCATAATGCCTGATGTATTCCTCCAGAGGTGGAATCAACAGTATGAATGACTCAAAAGGCAGACGGAGGGAGGGCAGAACCTAATGGGAGGATTTTTGAAGAGGGTCTATTTGACAGCAGTGAACAAAACACAATTCACATGTCAGGAGATGTGACTGGTTCAACACTCGGCACTGTTATTCCTGGCGTCTGCACACAAGTGAAGCAGATGCCATCAGTTAGAGAGCTAATTTGTAATATCAGTCAAGGGATTTTTTATCAGACTGAGCGCCGTCAATGCGGTCACCTCAAAAAGCAATTTGGTGTCGGCTTCAGTCGCAGCCTTCCCTTTTCTTCTCCCGCAGCAAGAGCAGGTCACGGAGAAGGAAATCACCTCCGAGCGGAGACCTGCATTGTCATTTTCCTGACAGAGCTGTCAAAGCAGCTATAGCCCACCATGCTAGTTACACATGAAGCAAATAGAAATGAAAACACTGTCAGTGAAAAGACTCATGGGGGTAACAGAGATGCCAAGAGCAGGGTGAATCACTTAGCAATCTGTGCTCCGTTCTGCAGCTGCCACCCACCATAACACATCTGCCACAGGGACGGGAAAAAGACATAAAATCCAGAGCTAAACAAATTGCTGCGTGACACAAAAGATCGCGTTTTCAAATTGAAATTATTTGCTGTCGGAATGGGGTTTGCGTGGCTGTAAAAAAAAAAAACGTGCAAACAGGTGTCGGATGGATGCAAACAAACACTCGGGGTCTCCGTTTGGCTCAGGTTGTTTGGTTTCTTCACGGGGCGTCAGCGGTTCCTCCATCGTGCCCCCCCCCCAGTTCTGTCTCGAGGGGGATACAAGATCCTAATGTGCACCAAATCATCATTTTCCAACCATCCATGACTGTCCAGCTCAACCAGCTTCAGCAATTCCCCTTTTATTGCATTTCCCCAGGATTTCATATTATACATGTTGAACTCCACATGGAGCCGAAGCTCATTTATGCAACGCTGAAATGTCAGCTGAAGGGGATTCATCTACTGCAAGCTAAACAGTCAACAAGAAATGAGAAGTACTTAAAGTTGTTGAGCTGCATAGTAACTAATCGTTTTTTACAGACCATTTGAGCAAGACGACAAATGAAACATTTATTGTTTAAAGTTGTCGGTTTGTTTTCAGAAATCGATGTTTTGCATCTTTTACTACCGTATTTTCCGGATTATTGGTCGCACCGGAATATAGGTCGCAGTGTCCAATTATTGCCAAAAAATTGGAAAAATCCATAAATTGGTCGCACCGGAATATAGGTCGCACCTACGTCACCGCCGACGTAACGCGTCATCCACCGCTGACGCGCCGCGTGACCGCTGAGACAACCCGACAATATGGACCGAGTGTTTAGCTATGCTGCTAATGTCTGCCAGAAGCTAACAGAAGCTAAACACGAGACGAGTCCGTCTCTGAAAACACGAATAAAAAATCTCATCTCATCTCAAATGTTTTCTCCAGGACATAGTTAAGTACATTGGACCCTTATAATTACTCTGTAAGCAGAAATAAATATGCACGAGTGTTTAGCTCTGCTGCTAATGTCTGCCAGAAGCTAACAGAAGCTAAACACGAGACGAGTCCGTCTCTGAAAACACGAATAAAAAATCGAATCTCATCTCAAATGTTTTCTCCAGGACATAGTTAAGTACATTGGACCCTTATAATTACTCTGTAAGCATAAATAAATATACACGAGTGTTTAGCTCTGCTGCTAATGTCTGCCAGAAGCTAAACACGAGACGAGTCCGTCTCTGAAAACACAAATAAAAAATCGAATCTCATCTCAAATGTTTTCTCCAGGACATAGTTAAGTACATTGGAGCCTTATAATTACTCTGTAAGCAGAAATAAATATACACCGAGTGGTTTTGAAGCTATTTATGACGTTAACAGAAGTAACACCGATAAAAAACTAATCAGCCAACACGAGACCAGTCCGCTCTGACACTAATATAAAATCGAATTTTATGTCAAATGTTTGCTATAGACCATCGTTACGTACATTCATGTCTTATAATTTAAACTCTGTAAGCATAAAAAATATACACCGAGTGGTTTTGAAGCTATTTCTAACATACCGGTAAACAGAACGACAGCCACGAGCTAACAAAAAGCTAAGCTAAAAGATCGTTTTTTTTTTTCTCAAACATCTAATAAAGCTACCGGTACTCACTTGTAAACGTCCACACTGTGATTCCATTCTGTAAGTTTCAGAAAAATCCGCTGAGTGGTTCTTGACTTATCTTGCAAAATAAACCAGCTAAGAAACACAGCTAACAGCTACATCCAGGCCAGCAGGCACACAGTCAGTCCGAGCACAGGAGCTGTTTTTGGGAGACATGAGCTGGAAACCATACGGTCTTCTTCTTCTTGGGTCGGTGTACTCCTCTGGAAGTGTAATGCACAGCGCCACAGCGTCCCTAGTGGCCAAAAGTGGTACTGCACAATTTTTCTGGCAAAGTGAAAAAGGCTGATATCTGAGTCAAAAATTGGTCTAAAAATATGGAAAAAAATCCATAAATAGGTCGCATCGGATTATAGGTCGCAAGCCTTGAAAAAACCATAAAAAGTAGCGACCTATAATCCGAAAAATACGGTAATTGGCTAACCTCGTGCACAGTTTTACCTGTCATTTTGTTAGCAAAATATACGTTGAGCTAACGAAATGAACTGAAACAACTTGTGAAGGTAAAAGCGAATGCTTTAACAATTGTTTTTTTGTGGAAAATACATTCTTGATTTTGATACAATGGTTTATTTGATACTTTAAGTAATCTCTTCAACAGGGGCGGTTCTAGAATCTTCCCATTAGGGGTGCTGCTCAGCCTCCAGTGTTGACAATGGTTATTGGCTTGAACAACTGTGGCCATTGGCATCAGAAGCATTTGTAAAGTAGGGGTTAAACGAATACATATTTTTAAAGGTCAACTTTAACATAAGTCAAGTCGATTTTGACTAGTCAATGACGTCATATGAACTCAAGACGCTATATCATATTTGGAAAAAAAAGGTACTGTAATTTATTATTTACCTACCATTTATCATACTGCAAATAAGTCAAAGGAAAAGCAAAACTGTTATCAAGCTGCAAAAATGCTGCTGTTTATAGTTTTATCTTACTTTGTATTTAATCCACCATGTGGAATAGGGTTGGGAACGGGGGGTGACTAGTCGGCGTAAAAAACAAAAACAACGCACAATATGAGCCAGAATCGATTAGTCAACTAGTTGATTAGTCTAACCCCTATTGTAAAGTGAGGGGGGACACACTGGTGGAGGGTCGGGGGACGGAGGGGGTCCTCCCCCAGAAATTTTTGAATAAAGTACAGTACTGTAGATGCAATTTCCTGCATTCTGGTGTATTTTAACGGGCTGTTAAACATCTACGTTTACTTACATAAGTAAACATTTGATTTAGTAACAATTTTAGAGAGCACTGCACAATAAGAAGTAGCGCTAAGCTAGCAGCACGTAATACAGACACGCTAGCTAAGATGCTACAGACGCTTTACATTAAACAACCCAATAAACACTTTGTACAAAATCAGTTTAGCATTAACTGTTCATAACAAACAAAGGTTAAACTTATGCAACCAGAAGTTACAACATATCTACATATAAAACACACAAAACAAAGCACAACTAGCTTCAAACATTAACCTTTAATTTAACCGTTAAGGATGCAAACTAATTATGACAAAAAATGGAGGATTTGACTTCCGGTTATGGCGGCCGCTTGAGCAGACGCATGCAGCTTCGCTCCGCAGCTACTGCCCTAATATGTTAAGATAACAGCTGTCCACTGCGATAAATGCAGAAAAAAGGGAGACATTCTGAGGAATAATGCCTAAAACAAACAAAGGGAAAAGCGATACGACTAAACAAACTACGTTGTTTGACCACAACCTTCGTAGTGAAGCCCGGAAAGCTAACAGAAACATGGCGGAACAGGAAGGAGAAAGCGACCCAGAAAGCAGTAAGTTTGACCAAATCCTATCTGCAATAACAACACTACGAACTGAATTTTCTTCTAAACTCGATGGAGTGTTGGAAACACTAAAAAACATGAAGCAGGAGATGAAAGACTATAACGAGCGGGTTTCACAAACAGAAGACCGCATCTCCTTTGCAGAGGATGAGGTGGCTAAGCTACGAGCTAACGTTAGCACCTTACAGGCTAACAACAAATCGATGGGAGATAAATTAATGGATTTGGAAACAAGAGCTCGTTCAAGCAACTTACGGCTCGTGGGTCTTCCGGAGGGCGCTGAGGGCTCTGACCTATGTGCTTTTTTGGAGCGGTGGATTCCTGAGGCGGTGGGGAACGACGCGGCGCAGGCCTCGGAGGGCCTGCAGGCCAAGGTGAGCCTGGAGTCCGCCTACAGACTGGGCCGGAGGACGGACGGTGCTGTTCGACCCAGAACCCTGATGATGAGGTTTGTGAATCTTCGTGAGAAGCAAGGGGTCATGAGAGCAGCACGAGCGAAGAAGGATATATATTATAAAGAACAACAGGTCCGCTTTTACCCAGATTTGGCCCCGGGGCTTCACCAACTTCGGAAAAAGTTTGACCCAATTCGAGATCAACTACGTAAATTGGGCATTCGAAATGGAATAATTCATCCTGCAACACTTTTGGTGACATTTAAAAATAAAACATTGACATTTAAATCTTTTGAGGACGCAAGCAAGTTTATAAAAGAAATTCAGGAAGACTCAAAGCATGCAAAAACTTGAAGAGGGGAAGGAAAAAAAAAAAAAAGGACACGGATGGTATGTAGAAAGGAAAAAAAAAATATGAAAAGAATCTGAAAAGTAAAGTTTTGACATTGACTGATATACTGTACTTATAGTTTAGTATTACAGTAAATATGTAAATATGACATCTGTTTATTTCTTTACTGGGCAATGCAGTGAATACATTTGGTTAATTATATAATATACAGGGAACCCCCGATTTACGAACGATTTAGGGACCTAAGAACGGTTCGCAGCTCGATTCTGCCGTAGGTAGGGGGTGAAAATTATATAAAAAAATAAAATTCATTCATTCATTCATTCAACCTTTATTTATCATGCTAACGGAGCGCGCGCACACATTTAAGCATGTACAGTAATGTACTGTAATGTTAAACATTGCTATTCACATTTACAGAATAAATAAAAATATATTTTCTTACTTTGAGATGGTTGTTGTTGTCGGGCGAGCAGCGCGGCGGCCGGGAGCAAACCACGGGAGCTGCTCGAGGCCTGTGTTAGCTCTCGAGGCCTGTGTTAGCTTCTGCTAGCCAGGCCATGACCTGGTGTTGGAGGGACGGTGCGGCGCTATCGGCGATCAATCTGCAGCTCCTGCTCCAGTCTGAGACGTCCACAGAGCTCACAGAGCGATTCCAGATAGTAATTAATCCATATGAGGCAATCCTGATCAACAAGTCTTCCAAACCTTGCTGCCTGTAGCCGTGACTAACCTAAGATGGCTGGCCTCCGGTGACTGGAGACCTTCTTCCTGTTATGACCGACCTTCTTCCTGTTATGACCGGAAGTTGCGTAATTATTGCGCAATCATGACAAAAATGATCAGAAATGATCATTTTTATCATAATTATTATTTATAAAGCCTTTAAAACAACCACAGCTGCAACAAAGTGATGTACACATGAAATTAAGAACATTTAAGCACAAAAAAAAAAAAAAATATATATATATATTTTTTTTTAATACAGTAATGTCATATTTTTATTAAATATGATACGTTCGTAGGTCCGGGACGCCGTAGGTCGATGGAGTCGTAGGTAGGGGGTCACCTGTATAAGGGTTTTTGAATAAATAGAAGCTTAAAATGATGCATAGGGTATAAGTTAGTTAACTGAATAGGCTCTAAACATGAGTGAACAGTGGTTAGAATTATAAATTATTATTTTATTTCAATTATTATTTTTTTTATTTTTTTTAACAAACGCTACATGAGCAAATGACTAATTCAAGCTTTAAAAATATGGAAAATATCAAAGTTAAAATGTCCATAAAGTTTTTTAAAGGGAGAGGACAAAGGATAATAAAGAGGGGCATGAGTGTATGTATATATATATATATATATATANNNTAAATGTATGTATATATATGTATACATAAGTATATATGTATATATATATATATAAGTATATGTATTATGCAAATATGTGGACACACGGGTGTATATGCGCTAATATTTACTTATTATTATTATTATTAATTTTTATTTTTATTATTATTATTATTTTCAAGTCTAGGCAGTAGCGGGGGAAGTTGTTGCAGATAAGCAAAGAGTGGTGGTACTGATCCTCACTAGGTGTGGATTGGTTTCTAGCTATAACGGGAGACACAATGGAAGCGGGTGGGATTCTCTCAACCCTGGGAGGGGGGGTTGGAGCGGGGAGGGATGCTTATGTTTTGGATTTAGTGGAGTTGTGTGTGATGGATGTGCGATTTAATATTTTTTTTGTTGTTGTTGTGTCTCAGACAATGAAAATTTGTTTAATGGACTAATTTTATTACAGTATGTCTCAAACAGTAAAGTTTAATTTTATTTCATGGAACTGCAGAGGTCTTCAGCGTCTTCAAAAAGTTAAACAAGTTATGAACAGATTAAAGGAAATGGATTCAAAAATTGTGTTCCTCCAAGAAACACATCTTCTTGATGAGGACTTGTTAAAGGTGAAAAGGAGGTGGAAGGGCAACATTTATACGGCACCATACACTTCTCAGTCTCGAGGGGTAATGACTTTAGTTCACGAATCGGTACCATTGCAAATTAAAAACATAATTAAGGATAAAAGAGGAAGATACCTAATACTTCAAGGCTATTTAATGTCAGAAATGCTAATTTTAACTAATATATATGGTCCAAATGTAGATGATAATAAATTTTATAACGATATACTCCTCACACTAACATCACTTAAAGGGTTACATATAATGGGCGGAGATTTTAATTGCACACTAAATCCGAATTTGGACAGGTCAACAGGAACAGATCAATCACATAATAACTGTAGAACAGCAATAAAAACTATGATGAGGGAGCTAGAGTTACGTGATGAATGGAGAGAAAGAAACTTAGTTAACAAAGCATACTCATGCTATTCAAGTACTTTCAAAACCTACTCTAGAATAGACTATTATTTAATTTCTACAGAATTACAGTATAAAATCCCAGAATGTTCCTATGAAAATATAGTTATTTCGGATCATGCACCGTGCAGGTTAGTTTATAAAGATGATAAACTAAAGAGAGATCCTCCAAGATGGCAATTTCAACACAAATGGCTACGAGATGAAAACTTTGTGAAATACCTAAGGAAACAAGTAGAAGAATTTTTTTCAGATTAATACTACTGAAACGTCAGCGTGTATAAGATGGGAAGCATTCAAGGCCTTTCTTAGAGGGCATATTATTAGCTATACAGGTTCCAAGACAAAACAAACTGAAAAAAACAGAATACAGTTGGAAAATAAAATAAAAACAATACAAGAGAAAATAAACAAAAAACAAGATTCACAACTGGAAAAGGAATTATTAATTTTAAGAGCAGAATACAATAAACATTCAGCATCAAGAGCAGCATCTAGCTTACTACGACTTAAACAAACATTCTATGAACAGGGAGATAAAACAGGAAAACTATTAGCTTGGCAAATAAAACAGTTAGAATTTAGGCAACCAATTACATCTATTAAAATAAATGAACAAACTTTACAAGATCCACAACAAATAAACTCAGTGTTTAAGAATTATTATGAAGAATTGTATAAAGCACAAGAACAAATAAAAGTAGAAAAAATAGATAAATTCTTAACAAATTTAAAGGTATTGTGACATGATTTTGTAAATTTGAATATTTGTCAGAACATATATATCTTATATCATTGAGCTCTGGTCGTTTTTGCATAATAAATTATAAACATATTAAAATTTTATTCGAAATTATGCTAAATTTGTCTCTGGTATTTACTGGGATACGCCCCTGAAATTCCGCGCATTTCCGCAATACGTCATCACCAGTCGTCGTCACCAGTCATCAACGTCACAACGGGCAGAAGGCAGAGCCTTGCCCGTTTATTAGGTGTGTTAACTGCTTGCCATACAGATTCATTTCCTGAAGGATCGCCTTTTATTTGTGTAACTTGAAAAATGCCGTCACGTTGTAGTGCATTTGTGTGTTCTAATATCAGCAGTGAACAAGTGAGCCTTCACAAATTTCCAAAAGATGACAAACTTTGTCAAGAATGGACCAGACAAGGACCGGTGGGTTCCAGGAGTCCTATGTCTGCAGCGACCATTTCACTGCCGATTGTTTTCAGCACCTGGTATAAAAGAATCTTTAGGATTACCATTAAGATTCAGAAGACTTTTAAAACCGGATGCTATTCCTACTATTTTTAAAAGAAAATCTACAGAAGAAAGTCCCACAGGAGCTACCATGTCGAAACAACGCAGGGACCATCGGAAGACTGTCCAGGAGATGAGTAAGTCTTTGTGTAAACATAATCGGAGGTGTGTAGTGTTTTAGATTATAAACTATTTATTTTACGTGAGTTCATGTTGTTTTACTTTATACACTTTGAGTGTATAAAGCCAATTATCACGGCAGATTATGTTTGTTCGCTGCTAACAAGCTAGCCGAATCAGATAGCTAACACAATAGCCGCGATACAGGCCACGTTGCTAATGATGTATTTTTAAATTATGTCTGCGCCATCAGGTAACATCTGTAGTTTCCTTCTATTCGGGGAGGGATATTAATGAGAGTTTTGGATGATTTACTGTCTTAAAATGA
Organism: Garcialebias charrua; assembly: GCA_038048925.1. NCBI lineage: Eukaryota > Metazoa > Chordata > Actinopteri > Cyprinodontiformes > Rivulidae > Garcialebias > Garcialebias charrua. The sequence continues at coordinate 4,364 of JBBPBX010057095.1, read as the reverse complement.
TATATCGCTGACGCAACCGGTAATAAGCCGACATAGCAGCTAACAAACATTAGCCGAGTGCCCGGAGCAAACACGTTGCTAATGATGTATTTTTAAATTATGTCTGCGCGATCAGGTAATTCTTTTTATTCGGGGAGGGATATTAATGAGAGTTTTGGATGATTTACTGTCTTAAAATGATATATCGCTGACGCAACCGGTAATAAGCCGACATAGCAGCTAACAAACATTAGCCGAGTGCCCGGAGCAAACACGTTGCTAATGATGTATTTTTAAATTATGTCTGCGCGATCAGGTAATTCTTTTTATTCGGGGAGGGATATTAATGAGAGTTTTGGATGATTTACTGTCTTAAAATGATATATCGCTGACGCGACTGGTAATAAGCCGACATAGCAGCTAACAAACATTAGCCGAGTGCCCGGAGCAAACACGTTGCTAATGATGTATTTTTAAATTATGTCTGCCGATCAGGTAATTCTTTTTATTCGGGGAGGGATATTAATGAGAGTTTTGGATGATTTACTGTCTTAAAATGATATATCGCTGACGCAACCGGTAATAAGCCGACATAGCAGCTAACAAACATTAGCCGAGTGCCCGGAGCAAACACGTTGCTAATGATGTATTTTTAAATTATGTCTGCGCCATCAGGTAACATCTCGTTTCTTTTTATTCGGGGAGGGTTTATTAATGAGAGTTTTGGAAGATTTACTGTCTTAAAATGATATATCTCAGACGTGACCGGTGTCAGGGACTCTTGTTAGCCAAGATAGCTTCTAAAAATATTAGCCGAGAGCCCGGAGCAAACACGTTGCTATGTATGCATTTTTAAATTATGTCTGCGCCATCAGGTAACATCTGTAATTTTTTTATTCAGGGAGGGTTTATTAATGAGAGTTTTGGAAGATTTACTGTCTCAAAATGATATCTCAGACGCGATAGGACATGCTCCACCATTATTATTTAAATGCACGTTGGAGCGTGCCTTCCCGTTGTCACGTCAAGATGACATTTTGCGGAAATGCGCAGATTTTTAGGGGCGTATCCCAGAGAAAAAAACTACCATAACTTGGAATAAAAATTTAATATATTTATAATTTATTATGCAAAAACGACCAGAGCTCAATGATATAAGATATATATGTTCTGACAAATATTCAAATTTACAAAATCATGTCACAATACCTTTAAATATACCTAAGTTTTCAGAAGGAGATAGGGAAACCCTGAATTTAGAAATAACAGAGGAAGAGTTAGGACAAGCTATCAACAATATGAAATCAGGAAAAAGAGGAGGACCTGATGGCCTCCCAATAGATTTATACAAAATTTTTAAAGATAAACTTTTAACTCCACTACTAGATATGTTTAAGGAAATCTTCAGCTCAAATTATCTTCCCCCATCATTAAACGCTGCCATGATTACTCTTTTACCGAAACCAGATAAACCATTAAATGCATGTGAAAATTTCAGGCCAATTAGTTTGTTAAATGCAGATCTGAAAATAATATCTAAATTGTTAGCATTACGTTTACAAAAGATCTTACCAAAAGTAATAGATCATGATCAAAATGGATTCATATTAGGGAGGCAAGGCTTCCACAATGTGAGGCGAGTATTAAATATAATTTATTATAATAAGGGAACCCCAGATTCAGCTCTTCTATCGCTAGATGCCGAAAAGGCATTTGATAGGATAGATTGGGAATTCCTTATTCAGGTATTGGAAAAGTTTAATTGTGGAAATAAGTTTGTCCAATGGGTGAAAATATTATATTGTAACCCTTCAGCTGAAATTATAACAAACAGAAATATATCTAAACCAATAAAGATCAGTAGAGGATGCAGACAAGGATGCCCAATGTCACCTTTGTTATTTACTCTGGCAATAGAGCCATTTGCTATTGCTATCCGTTCACACCCGCAAATTTATGGAATCAAAGTAGGATCCAATGAACACAGAATTTCCCTGTTTGCGGATGATGTTATTTTATTTGTATCTAAAATGAGTAGCTCAATAAAACATATTCTGGACATAATCAAACAATATGGTGAGATATCGGGATATAAAATAAATAAAAACAAATCTTCAATGTTACTCCTTGATAAGAATGAAAAGATTAATATAACTCCAGAAATACAACAGTTTAAGATAGTAAGTGAATTTAAGTATTTAGGAATACACATTTCATCAAATATAGAACAGATATCCACAATTAACTATAAACACATATTAAAAGTAGTAGGTGATTCTTTAGAAAGATGGATGCCATTGCCAATATCTATGATTGGGAGAGTAAATTTATTAAAAATGAATATACTACCAAAAGTGCTCTATGTGTTTCAGAATGTTGCCCTTCCACCTCCTCCTGAATTCTTTCCACAAATAAGAAAGATGATGACACGTTTCTTATGGAAAAATAGGAAATCCAGAATACGCTTAACATTATTGTACCTCCCGTATGATCGGGGAGGCTTGAAATGCCCTAATTTTCACTGGTACTATTATGCTGTACATCTTAGGTCTATGATGTTTTATTATAGTAAACACTCTCCACATTGGGCTGATATGGAAACACAAGATTTAACATTAACACTCCCAGCATATTTGTATTCCAATTCAATATTGAAGCTCCTGAAACAAACTAAAAACCCATTTCTTAAAAATACAATTAGAGTATGGAGAGATGTTAAAAAAATTCTAAACGAATCGAATGATTTATCTTTATTCAGCCCAGTGTGGGGAAACCAATTCTTTTTACCTGGTAGAGCGGACTCAACATTTAAAGAATGGAAGGATAAAGGTCTCCAAATGATTGAGCATCTATATGAATCAAACTCAGACACACTAATGAGCTTTCAAGAGTTGCAGAATAAATTTAATATAAATAAGAATCATTTTTTAAAATATCTTCAACTCAGAAATTTTATAAAAACAACTCAGAACAATGTGCTGACAAAACCTCTAAAGTCAACTTTAGAAGAAATGCTAACAAAAGATAGTTTAAAAAAAGGTATTATATCAGATTTTTATCATTTATTAACATCCCATTCACTTGAAGGATCACAGGATAGACTTAATGCTTGGAAGGAAGATATAATAATGGACTTATCAGAGGAAGATTGGCAAATAGCATGTAATCTGGCCCACACTAGCTCTATTAATACAGCTTTAAAAATGATTCAATACAAGTGGTTAATGCGGGTTTACATAACTCCTGTAGACCTCAATAAATACAATGGGGAGATACTTGATGTTTGTTCAAAGTGTGTGGAGGATAAAGGTACTCTGGTACATTGTATGTGGTATTGCAGGGAAATTATGTTATTTTGGACAGAAGTAAAAAATATAATTGAGAAAATCATTTCTAAACAAATAATTTTGGACCCAAAATTATTTGTGTTCGGCCTATATCCTGAAAGACATAACTATACTAATAATGAACAAATGTTTATTAATTTAAGTTTGATTAATGCAAAAAGATGTATATCGTTATGTTGGAAAAACTTGAATAGACCTACTGCAAATCAATGGTTACAACAAATGTTATCAGCTCTTCCTTTAGAAAGGATAACGTATCTGTTAAAGGGCAAGCAAGAACTGTTTGAGTGTGTTTGGAACCCCTTCATTATGTATGTAAAAAGTTTGGACACTTTAAATGAAAATGCAAACAATTGAAGAACGTGCTGATCGCAGTTTCCAAAGACAATAATACGAGAAGACATCTATAGTTGAACTTATTATAAAAAAAAGAAATGAACAATGTAAAAAGAAATATGAGACACCTTGTTTTTGATTGTTTTTTGATTTTATTTTTTTAATTATTTGGGTGGGGGTATTTTATTTAGTCTGTTTATTGTATGAATGATGTGTTTATCTTGTAAAAACTCAAATAAATATATTTTGGAAAAAAAAATGGAGGATTTACCTGCAGTTACCTTCGTACAGGTGAACATGTGTTACTTCCTGTTTATCACTGTTGTATTCAGCTGCTCAGTAGGTCGGCCGCAGGGCTTTATCCATCTTTTACATTTTTCCAGACTCCGTTTAGGTTTTGGAAATGGAATCAAGTGTATTACATCCTCTAAAACCCTCAGGGTAACGCTGTCTGAATTACATTTTCTCCATTGACAATGTTTAACCATTTTTTTCTGATGATTTTTCACAAAATCCCTCTGACCGCAAAGTGTTCATAATGCAAAACCCCGACAATGTTGTTGGAGGAAAATGGGCTGGAGCTCCTGCAGGTAAGGAGCTTCACTTTGGGATGAATGGAGGTCTCTGATTGGTCAGTTGCTGACGAGCCTGCTTGACTGATTGACAGGGGGCGTTCATGATCTGACTCATGCAAAACTACCG
>JBBPBX010057094.1:0-22549 GCA_038048925.1 Garcialebias charrua | reverse complement strand
ATATCGGGCACATAATAGGACAATTCCCCAAACATCTATCATCCTAAATTATTAGCGCTACCGATATATCGGTCGGGCTCTAGTAATAAGTGGAGTAGTACAATCAGCAGCTCTGCAGAATACCTAATTAATACAGAGGTGAAAACTTCTCTGGTGGCTTGTACTGTCATCATTTGCAGGACTTGTGTATTTGTTGCACAAAAATCTTAACAAGGAGGAAAGTAAGGGCAGATAGGAGAGCTAAATTAAATGTTAAACGCACACAGACTTATACAGAGCGTTGTGAGTCAAGATGAAAGACAGTTTTGCTGCTGTCTCCCTCTACAGGTATTTGAGGGTTTTCTCCGTCTTCAACTCTACCATCTTACTTTCCTGTCCTGATACTAACTTGTTTATCTTCCTCTTTTGTTACTGTTATTTACTCTAGTTTTATGTAAAAACTCACAAATTAATTCTTTTGCATATAGCAACAAATCGCCACACAATCCAAAGCATGATCTTCCTCTGGCCTAGTTTCATCAGACTATCATGTAGATGAAACTACACTGATGGGGAAAAATGCAGAGGTCCACGGTAGAACTAGCCCAGATTCGGCTGTTTGGCCCATCTGAGTGTAGCTGTTTTGGCATGGATTTAGTCTGGAGAAGATAATCTGACTTCACACAAGTGGCTGTGTTCAAGTTCTGCGTGGTCAGAAGTCTTCCTGCTCAAAGATAAACACAAACGGGCTGCAGAATCGTACTGCTGCTGATGTTACCAGTACTCAGAAATTACATCTTCATTGGCGTGTTAAGTTGGGCTGTAAAGTTTTGTCTTATTGCACAGTTTGCTGAGTGTTTATTGAACACACAACATACTGATGCTGTAAATGAGCAACAAGGTGATCACTACCAGAAAGTTCATTCTCAATAGTCCAGGTATCAAATCCGCTCATTCTCAATCAGTTCATCTGGACAGTTTCTTTTTAGTAGAAACGTTTCACCCTCACTCCAGAGGGCTTCGTCAGTCAGAGCAGTCCAAAGCAAACTGAAGCTACCCCACCAAGTAAACAACTTAAGTGGACCAACCAGTTTGCTGTAGCCAAGATGGTTTCTGGGGGCTTGTCCCTCGTCGACTCCTCCCAGGCAGGCAGACATGTCCAAAGTGGTTCAAGACCAGAAAGTTCATTCTCAATTTGATACCTGGACTATTGAGAATGAACTTTCTGGTCTTGAACCACTTTGGACATGTCTGCCTGCCTGGGAGGAGTCGACGAGGGACAAGCCCCCAGAAACCATCTTGGCTACAGCAAACTGGTTGGTCCACTTAAGTTGTTTACTTGGTGGGGTAGCTTCAGTTTGCTTTGGACTGCTCTGACTGACGAAGCCCTCTGGAGTGAGGGTGAAACGTTTCTACTAAAAAGAAACTGTCCAGATGAACTGATTGAGAATGAGCGAAAGGTGATCACTAGTCTATTACTTATTGATTGTTGATATTTTTAGTATTGAGGCAAAATCATCCTCGGAAAAAACAAAACGGATGTCACTTTTTTTTTTCTCAAGCTGTAATAAAACGCACATCCCACACAAAATTTTTTAATTCACAGCAGATATTTAAAAATTTCAACCCGTTAAAGGTTCACTATGTAATTTCTGGAGAACGCTGGGACATAGAAAATTTTTCATCAGGTAAAAGCATTCTGCTCCCTCCCCCTCAGAGCCATATATGACTCTGAGGGGGAGCCACAGTCCGTTCTCTGTTGAACTTGAGTTCTGCAGCTCTGCCTCCTGCTGAATGTCCGCTCGGAGCGCTTCAATATTCTGTGATTATATGTTAATAAAACGTTTAAAAATATATAATAAAACCATGGAGCACTTGTCCAACAACACAAAAACCAGCAGAAATCAGCAGAGGTTCACACAGCCACGTTGGACATGATTTAATTCGCTCGTGACTTCCTCATGTCTGTCAGTCGATGTCTGGTATGTCTGGAATGCTCCGCCCCCACTACATGTCCTGTCTCTGCGCTGCGAAGTTCTGTGATTATATGTTAATAAAACGTTCTAAAAAATATAATAAAACCATGAATCACTCGTCCAACAACACAAAAACACCCTGAAATCAGCAGAGCTTCACCAGCCACTTTGGACATGATTTAATTCGCTCGTGAGTCGTGACAAATCCATTTCCTCATTCCTGTCAGTGAAGGATGAAGCGATCACTTGACTTTTGGCAAAAAAACAAAATAAAAGTCCAGCTCTGGGATGAAGAAGGGATATTTAATACATTTGTGTCACATACAAAACAGTCCTGCATCGCTTTGCAATCCTTTGAATGAGAACGAGCTGCGGCTGGGACAGGCGGGGGCGTGGGTTGGGGCGTGACAAACAACTCTGTTTTTATTGGCTGGTCATTGTCCGGGTCACTCTGTGTTTTTAGTGTTTTTATAAATGCTGATAGAGAAGCAAGGGGACTATAGTTTTTTTCAGAGATTACTTTGTCTAACATCAGTCTGTCAGTAAATAGTGACAGAGTGAAGAAATATGTTAAAAATATATTGTTAGAAAAGTTACAGACTGCATTACAAAGTTACATAGTGCAGCTTTAATCACTCAGACGTTGTATTTAGTGTCTGGTCGCTTTATTTGCCTTTGGTCCAGAGCTCCAACAATGTTTGTTGCTCGTGGAAATTTGTAGCTTTTATTGGTGATGTGAAAGAAAAAGACGTGCAGCTTTAAAAACCTAAACACACGGTGCATTGTCCATGTGTATAAAGGGGAAAAATATTACAGTATTTTCCGGCCTATAAGTCACTTTTTTGTGTGTGCACAATTTGCATACCTTGCAACTTATATGCCAAAGCAATGTACAGTATTTATGAATTTTTTTTCTCATATTTATAAACCAGTTTTTGGCTGGGAAATGACCATTTTCATTCATTCTGACTGAAAATATTGAACACAACCATTTTCAGCTGCTAGATAGCGCTCAAGTTTTATGGCATGCTGTTGTGTCATGGAACAGGTAAAAATGGCTTTTAATGACTGACACAATCGGCTTGTCATAGCATGCCACCTTCATCAAGCTGCGAGATCATGTCTGGAGCATCCATCAAATCAGCTTCATTTCACTGCTCCGCCCCAGGAAAAGGAAGCTGATTTGACCATTAAAGTGCATTTATTAAGTAAAGGTTCAACTGAGACACACCTTTACTGTGATGTTGAGCAAACAAATAATTGGTTTAGGTGCTTATCCTGTAAAATTTCGAAGAACTGCACAGCGATTCGTCCCCCTGCGCGCTCCCGATTCTGCGTATCGGCTTTTGAAAATGCAGCTGATTTGACCGTCATTTGACAGTCAAAGTGCATTTATAAAGTGCATTTATTAAGCAAAAGTTAAACTGAGTCACACCTTTACTATAATTTTGAGCGAACAAATGATTGTTTTTAACTGTTAATCTTGTTAAATTCTTTCTAAAGTCCTTCCATGCACGTTCCCGCAGCTGCCATTTTGGCAGCCAATCCATTTTTGGTACAACAATGGCCCACGTTTCTGGGTTGTCAGCGGTGACGCATAATAGATGCAACTTATACGGCGGGTAAGAGAGTTGATGATTAGGGATTTAAAAATGGGTAAAGGTCTGTTGGTTGTGAGGGAGTTCTAAGATGACTGGGCACTTTGAATAGCATGACAACCATCTAGTTCATACTCCGATCTGGAAGGTGGCGGACATGCACCTAACGTTGTTTGCCAACCGCCATAAAACTCCAAACAGAAGAAGAAGAAGAACTTATACGGCGGTGCGACATGTATGGTGGAAAATATGGTAGTAACAATACAGGTAGTCCCCGACTTACGACGGAGTTTTGTTCCTACGTGGCGTTGTAAAGCGAGTTTCAACGTAACTCGAAACATATGTCCAAACTGCACCTTATACGTAGAGTACTGTATTTTACCAAGCACTTAGCCTATCCTAACACAGCACCCTACATAATTATCAAAAACACATACATTTAGGAGCCATAATGAAGGAAAAAAAGAGTTAATAACCTACTGGTATGTTGGTGAAGCCGTTTTCCTTCGTCCATCCGTCCCTCCTCCGGATTCTCCGCCGTCCATAAAACGGCTACTTTTCCACAGCTGCTGCCTGTCCAGCTTGGTCCAACAAGTTTTGTTTTGTTTTTTGAATGTCCAGAAGACCAGACTTAGCTTTTTTAGAGAGTACAGGGCAAGCTGTAGCCTCCGCAGCTAACCGGAAACTGCCGGAAACTGCGTAAATCGGCTTCAAAATACGATTTTTCAAAATAATTTTAAAAAAGAAATTTTTTTTATGGAGATGCATGACGTAACCACGAAACGTTGTAACTCGAGACCGTTGTAACCCGAGGACTACCTGGCTGTAATCTTTCCTGAAAATATGGGGAAAAATCACAAATGTGTTTGTAAAACCTGGAGGGATCCTGTTTGTGTTGTTACCTCAGTTTTGAACACTGTGTGCATCTTTACACAGATTTGTTTCTAGTTTAAACATTTGTGGTCCTGACATTTTACAACCATACAAGTGTTGGCTGCAAAGTTTTAAAAGCAGAACGTTTTCTTTTCTTTATGCTGGTATTTCTTCTGTGCAGGTCCTTGTGTTGCACATTTCTGTCTGCTTGCTCACGTGTGCCTGTATGGTAGCGTTTGCATTGATCCATCAGCTTATTGATCCCCTCTCTGACCTGACTCGTGAAGTTTGGCCACTGGGCAAATTGATTAAAAGATAATCATTTTTTAAATATATATATTGTGTGTGTCTGTGTTCTGCAGGCGTGGCTGTGGAAGGAAGAGAAAAGGGACACCCGTTAAAGTTTTTGTCACGCACACAGAGGAAGATGGCGTGCCTGAACACAACCTCAGTTCAGGTTTGTGTTTATGTGTGTTATATTTTCATGTGGTATTCTTTTATCAGTGGTGTGTGTGTGTGTGTGTTGTTTGCATGTGCATCTGTCTGTCATTGTTGCGTGGGTGGCCTGTATGTGAGTGGGTGACCTACTTTTATGTGTGTTTTTTGTGTGTGTGTGTGTGTGCTTCAGGAGATGGGGCGATGACCTGCGTGTGTGTGTGTTTGTGTTGTGATGTGTGTGTCCCTGCTCTGTAATCAGTTTCTGCGCACTCAGGTGATCGGAAGGACGGATCAGAGAATAAACGGTCCACCCTGGACCGGTCTGTCTGTAACACAGAGTCTGCTCCTCGCAGCTGGTGAGTGTCAAACAAACACACTTCTTTTAGTTGATTATTATTATTATATATTATTATTATCATCATCATACATTATTATTATTGTAATAGCAGTGTGGACCATTTGGTCTGACTGCAGCGCAGTCAAGCCTTAAAAGTTTTCATTTTACCCACATTTAAAGCTGATTTGTTGATCAGCTCTCAGAAAAATGCACTCAACTAGAACATGAGCTGAACATGAGCTGAACATGAGCTGAACATGAGCTGAACATGAGCTGAAGCTTTGGAACGAACCTCTGAGAACGTTTGTGCTTTAAGGAACACCACGCTGGATCTCTGTAGCAGAACAACCCAGAACATTTAGCTGCAACGCTGTGCGCTGCACATTTACGTACCGTGATTAAAAACCGGTGGCTCAGTGGGTAGAGCTGGTGCCTCTCAGCGAGAAGGTCACCCGTTCAAATCCCAGCCGGGTACGTTTCTGGGTGGAGTTTGCATGTTCTCTTTGTGCATGTGTGGGTTTCCTCCAGGTACTCCGGTTTCCTCCCACAGACCAAAAACATGCATGTTAGACTGATTGGTGACTCTAAAATGTCTCTAGGTGTGAGTGAGAGAGTGAATGCTTGTTTGTCTCATTTGTCTCTGTGTCCCTGTGATGGACTGGAGACCTGTCCAGGGTGTCCCCCACCTCTCACACAGTGACTGCTGGATATGGGCACCAGTGACCCCCATGACCCGAAAAGGAAGAAGCTGGTAAAAGATAATGGATGGATGATATAAAACACACAGTACTGTTTCTCCTCACATTTCAGTGTGTTTGAGAGACGAGTCGTATTAGAACAAAACAGCAACATGTTTATTGTGTTGGTCTATGTGCCCACTCATTTGGTCAATTTAATAATAAATCAACAATGTTTTTTTATTTTGGTGTAAAATCATAGCAAGCAGAAAACCTTTTAGGAAACTAACCAGATTTTCTTATCACAAGTCTTTGTTTTATTGAACGTAGTAATGAGTACGGTATATAAGCAAGTAATTGTTTTACAATTGATCACAAACCAAAAAATATATAAAAATAATAATAATAATAATGCAGCGTGTTTCTAGTCCCAGAAACATGAGTTTTCCTCTTGAGGGCTATGAATAACGGCCATGTTGTCCTTCTCAACCCTCCAGTGGTCCGTCAGAGCCGACTCAGGACAAAGTCCCTGCTGCATCCAAGGCCTCCTCCACACCAGCTCTGTCTCCAGCTGCCTCCTCAGTCCGGACCCCCACACCGGTACCTGCTCCAGCCACCGCAGCTCCAGCTCGGGCCGTCTCTCTGAGCCCGGCGTCCACAGCTCCGGCTGCTCCCGCCGCCTCTGCTCCGGCTCCAGCAGCCATGCCCTACCCGCCCTCCCCTAACTGTCGCATCCGAGAGGTCCACTGTGGGAGCCAGGTGCGCTTGGTGGTAATCGCCATTCGAGACATCACCAAAGGAGAGGAAATTACAGTCGATTACAGCCTGATCGAGTGGGGAGAGAACCTGGTCAGTATCTTGATGGATGGATACATGCAGTACACATAAATTAGACCTTCACACCCAGGAGAACGTTCTTTACATCTTTAACTTATTTCTGATGTTAGGACAATTAGACCATTTTCAAACACTGGTGCAACCAGCAACACACACCCTGTCAGCCGTCTGTACAACAACTTCTGGGCTTTATGTGTGTTTAGTGGAAAAAAAGTCTCCTTTGGACTGAGCAGCTGTTTCGTTGTTTTTAACAAATGCTTATCTCTGATTCTCCAAACTTAATTTCATGCTGAAGCCAAACTCCACTTCCGATGTCAAACGAATCTTTTACCAAAGTGCTGGTGTCGGTCTTCAATTCATGTTGCGTGCCTTATGTACCGTATTTTTTGTTGTTTAGGTCGCACCGGTGTATAGGTCGCATTGTCCAATTATCACCAATAGATTGGAAAAATCCCTAGATAGGTCGCACTGGTGTATAGGTCGCACCTACGTTTAGCTCTGCTGCAAATGTCTGCCACAGGAGCGCACAGCAAGGCTTTTAAGAAGATTAACACTTAAAAACAATTATTTGTTTGATAAAAATTATAGCAAATATATGTCTGAGCTGAACTTTTCCTTAATAAATGAACGTAATTGTGAAATGAGCTGGATTTAAAAATTTGTTTCACCGAAAGTGATAACAAGCCATATATAGGTCGCACCTGTGTATAGGTCGCAGGCCTTGAAAAAAAAAAAACATAAAAAGGTGCGACCTATACACCGGAAAATACGGTACCTACACACTGCTGGTGGGCTTCACCCACTGTCTGCACGCACACACATTACCCATCACACGCACGCACACATGCTCAAGTTAAGTAAGGCATAGAGTTACCATGGTGACGGCTGAGCTCCGTCTCCCGCTCTACCTAGAGGGCTTCAGCAACAGTAACCATGGTTATTGCACATCGTTTGTTTGTTTAATGGATCCCATTAGATTGGATCAATTTACTCAACTAAATGATGATCCATTTTAGAAAATGAAATTGTCAGAATTGAGAAACTGACATCGGAGTTCGGAGCGGAGTTGTTGCCGCTCTGCTCAGGCCGTCTGATTCTGGTCTGTAGGGCGAACAGGGCGAATGTTTCTAAATCATCCTCACTGTTAACTTCTCTACGCTTTTCCACACGTAACTCATTCATGCATCAAAACGTTCGGCTCAGTCGGGACATTGTTGCTGTGAATGTTGGCATTTGTGCTATTTTTACTTCTTGAAATATTTAGCTTTTTTGCGCATCTTTCTAATAATTTCAAATTTTTATACTTTCTTTCCATCTCTTTTGTAATTACAGCTTTTTTAGCCTTTTCAGCTACCAGTACTTTTTTGCTAATTGCAGTTTTTTGTCTCTCTCCAGCTTATTCTGCTACATTTCTGCTGCTTTCAGCTTTTATTTTCCTACTTTCAGTAAACGACCGCTATCTAAATTCAGCTCTCATTAACTAAAACATTTTCAGCTCAGTTTCGGCTTCTTCAGCAGATTGCTGCAAAAATCATTCAGCAATAAGCGTTCATATTGCATTTTCACAGGAAGTGACATTTCTCTAGCTCAGATTTGGTTTCACTTCTTTAGTTGTGACTTTTAATGTGTCGTATTTGTAGGTTTTGTGTTTATGAACCACCGTGGAGTGCGTTTCCTGCTTTGAGTCGCAGCTGAAATAAAATATCCACAAGCAGCTGGTTTACTGATGTAACAGTTTTCTGCGCTCCACAGGGTTTCCGTGCCACCGTGTCTGCAGCGCAACAAGAGTGTAACTCTGACTCTGAAAATATCAAAAAGGTAAGAGGAAAAAAACTTTTTCTATGAGAACATTGTGTCAAAACGTTATTTTCATAAAGTCCATTTGCACCATCATGCAGTGCTGAACCAGGAACAGTAACTTTCAGCTGATCTGTCACTGGGATTGACAGGAAACTCCTTGATGTGAAAAAAATCTTTACAAATGGTTAAATGGAAACCTCTCAGAGATCGACACAAAAATTTAAACTCATTTAAATGTTTAGGGTTTGAGAGATTTTAGGAGCTGAAGGCTCAAGACACCTTTAAAAAATCTCGTTTTGAACGCCTTCCTGCTTATTGTTGCATCTTTGATGGCCTCTGACGCAACAGTGTGTTGACCGAGACTCATGGGAGTTGTAATATTTATATTTTCCCTCCTTGGCAACAAGAAAAAAACAATGAAAACATTATATTTGTGGAAGAACGATGAAATAATTAAAGCTAGCGACCATATTATAAACTTTTCTCATGGTTATTATCAGTCCTCTGTTTATACATTAGGAGTTCTGTTAAATGACAATCATTTCTAAACATATTGTGATATTGACTGAAAAGAAACAAGTGTGTGTTAGCTCATTGTTTAGTATTTTTCAGCTGCTTTATGGTTTTCTGTCGCTTTCAGTGCAGTTATCATTCCGTGCGCTCAGCACCACAGCGGAGGGGAACATTAACGTACTGACTGGTAAACATTTCAAACAGCACACAAAGAGCCAGGTGAACGGCTGCAAATATTTCCTGTACCCAATGTTTGTCAGTCGACCAAATTAAACGACTCAAAACGATTAGAGATGACTAACAGTAACAAGTTCAACAACTGTTATTGCAGACTTTTTGTGGCAACTGTGAAGTCGATCAAAAGGCAAGGATTTTTAAAAAAAAATCTGTGATTTTGATGTGAAAAGAGCAACAGAACATCAAATGAGAACGAACAAACTCTTATTGATCAACATGCATCTAGTAAAGATATCTGAGATCTAACATGAGTCACAGAAACTGACTTGGACCAAGTTTTAGTTTTGGACGTGTTTTTGTAACCGTTCGAGACCTCTGAGTTATTAGACTTTTGTTACAACTTCCTACATTAAACATGAAAAAAAGCTTTAAATGTCTCTGCAGTGAGTTGCTGCTGCAACACGAACGTGTCCATCTTTCAACACAACATATTAGTCTAAAGAGGTTTATTTTTATTATTTCACTATTAGCTCGGTGGTCATGTGTAAAGCTGAGGCTGCAGGTTCGAGCCCGGGTTGCATCAGGCACATCTGGTGTAAAACAAACACCAACTCTTTTATAAGTTTGGGTCTGAGGTGACCCTTGAAGAAGGGAGCAGCCGGGAAGAAAACCCTGAGAAAAACAAATGATTCTTCTGTCCCCTCCAGGAGGACGAGCCTCTGTCTTTGACGTCCCAGCAGCAGCAGCAGCAGCAGCAGCGGCGACAACAACAACAACAACAACAACAACAACAACAACAACAACAGCAGCAGGAGTTTGTCACCCCCTCCTGGTCCCTCTCACCCTCGTCCTCCCCCATCTCCCACTCTGATGCCAGTGACTCTGACGCTGGAGATGAAGACAACTCCAGCCCACGTGGGCGAGCCCCACGTCGACGAAAGAAGCGGCGTGGCGCTCCTTTAAAGAAGAAACCCCCCCACCGAACCCCACCCGGGCGCTCGCCACCCGTCTCCTCCTCCAATGTGTCTCATCTCAATCGACCACTTGCTTCACCTCAGTCCTTTCCTCCCTGCTCGTCTTCCTCATCCTCTACTTCCTCCAAGCCTGAGTTCAAACCTCCGACCCCTCTGGGTCCCAGCGTCACAGGAAATGTCTCCGCTGATGTCCCAAAGGGCGGGGCTTCTGTCGAGTCCACACGCCAAACCTGCGAACACTGTGGGCGACACTTCCGCTCTCTGGGCCGCCACCTGGATAAACACCACTCCCACCAGCCCGACGTGTGCTCCGCCCTCGTTGAGCGCTACACCCAGGTGCCTCATCTGCACGCACAGAGCACAGCCACGGCGCCCCCCCACACCCAGCAACGCTCAAAGTTTTCCCACGCCAGAGGTGCAAGCCTCTGTTCAGATCCTGCACAGAGTGGCGTCCAGGACCTGTCCATGTCCCCGCCCACTCTGACTGCAGCCAACCAATCACACGTCTCCTCAGGGGGGAGCGCCACACCGCCTGTGCCGACTCCCCCCCGTGGACAGAACGCAGTGGCAGTGTCTGTCTTAAAGAGGAGCCCACCTCCGGCGACCCAGTTCAGGAAAGGAGCGACGAGGAGACTAAAGAAAGAAAAACAAGTGAAGGAAGAAGAGGATGAGGTGGAGGAAGAAGAAGAAGTGGATGTTGTAGCTGTGAAGAAACTCAAAGAGGAGGAGGATTTAGAGCAGGGGTGTCCTCAGTCCTTCAGCTGCAAAACGGCCAAAGGGATGGAGCCACTAAAGGAGGAGGAGGAGGAGGAGGAGGAGAACGGGGAAATGGAACTTGGAGATGAAAGTGGAGCAGAGGAAAAAGAGAAGGAGTTGCTGAGGTAATTAAAAAAAGTTTAAATTCAGTGAACAGCTGGTTCCTTCTGTTTGTGTTTGCAGCAAAAGCCTGACATTTTTATTTTATTTTACACGATTAAGTCGTAACAAAACCTTTTTTGTTCACCTCATAGGAAATCAAACCGTCAGCAGTGATATGTAAATGTAAAATATTTGTTTGAATGAACGTGGAGCATTAAGTGCGCCACATCTGAACGACATAATACGATCAGCAGACTGACATTATCACTGCTGGGTATAAATAATCCAAGAACTGTTTTAGGAACTAAACTCGATGTTTTTTTAATTCCTCGACAATAAAACTTGTCATAAAAACAAGCTAATGCTTATTCAGAAACATAAAATGTAGCTTCAAGTTATTACAATGACTGAATTCTTCTAACTTGTTGAAGTTACTAAAATTGAAGCTAAAGTTAAACATTTGCTCATTAAGTCAATAAATCAGTTTATTTTTATTAATATACCGTACATTTAACCACCAAGCTTTAATGCACTTAGAACGATACTGTGACAAATTATTACCTAAAACTTAAAATAATCTAGAGACATGTAATTTCCGGTGAAAATGCAGTATTGCTGAAATTACTGAAAGCTGCTGAAGGAGCTAAAACCAGGCTTAAAAGCTTTCATAGTAAATTGTTAATGTGAGTTGAATTTTAACAGCTGACATTTGAAGAAAGGTGTAAAATAAATGCTGAAAGCAGCAGAACAACAGTAGAAATGTGTAGGAAAATCTGAAAAAAGCTGAAATGTAGCAGAATAACCAGAAGTTATCAAAAAAAAGAAAATTGATTTAAGCAGGAAAAAGGCAGAAATTGGGAGAAAAATTGTAGCGGAAAAAGAAGAAATACCTGAAATGATCAGAAACAGGCTCAAGTTAGCTTTAAAGGTTGAAATCACTGAAAAAGAAAAAGGCTGATTAGCAGGAAAATACAACAAAAATTATCTGAAAAAGCAGAAAGCTGAAAGGAGTAGAAAACGAAAAGGAACAGAAAGAAGCTGAAATGAGCATAAGGAAGCTGAAATGAGCTGAAGGAGGCTGAAATGAGCTGGAAGAGGCTGAAATGAGCTGAAGGAGGCTGAAATGAGCTGAAGGAGGCTGAAATGAGCTGAAGGAGGCTGAAATGAGCTGAAGGAGGCTGAAATGAGCTGAAGGAGGCTGAAATGAGCTGAAGGAGGCTGAAATGAGCTGAAGGAGGCTGAAATGAGCTGAAGGAGGCTGAAATGATCTGAAGGAGGCTGAAATGAGCTGAAGGAGGCTGAAATGAGCTGGAGGAGGCTGAAATGAGCAGTAACAGCTTGTAAACAGCTCAAAGTGTTTGAAGGACATGAAGAGAGCTCCATTCATTTTCAATGAGAAAAACATGGCTGACAAAGCTAAATATTTCAAAATAGTAAAAATTGCACAAATACCAAACATCACAGCAAAATTGTCCTGAAGGAGCCGAACTTCATGATACATAAATTGTTGAAATAGACCAAAGATTGCAGAACGAGCTACGCGTTGGAAAGCGTACAGAAGAAACTTGGATCATTGAGAATGATAAATGTTTTACTCTGTTTCTCTTTCCCTCTTTGCTCCTCTAGCTCTGGGCGTCACCACATGCTGCCTCTTCTGTCCTCCCTGTCCTCTCTGGTCCTGTACCTCCGTCGGCTCCAGCACTCGGCCTTCCTGTCTCTGTCTCGGCAGCTGCAGTCTGCGGAGGCCTGGCGCCTCCTCTGCCACTCCAGCCTGGCGCTGCTCATCCTGTACAACCGCAGGCGTGAGTGTGAGGTCTCCAAGTTGTCCATAGCTGAATACCGCTCTCGTGTGACCCCTCAGTGCCCAATTCCTGTCCCGCCCGGTGCTCCTCCTGCTCTCACACCACTGGAGGCCTCCCTCTCCCCCTTCGAGCGAATGGTGCTTCCTCACCTCCCCAGAGTCGGTGTCCAGGGGAAACGTGGCCGCATCCAGCCCCTCATCCTTCCTCCTCACTGTGAGCCCTGTCTGGAGCTCCTTCTGCAGACAAGAGAGGACGTAGGGGTTGACCCAGCCAACCCGTACATTTTTGCCCGGCCCTACCACTCTCCTGCCACTCCTCTGCGTGGCACCGACCTCCTCCGCAGCCTCGCCCGTTCCAGCGGTACTCGAAACCCCCGCGCCCTGACACAGACCAGGGTTCGCCGTCAGGTGGCGATCCTGACCCAGCTCCTGCTGCTGGGAGAAGGAGAGGAGCCCGGACAGCTGGGAGGAAGCGCCGTGGAGAGGCTGGAGCACTTCCTGGAGAGGGAGTACCATGTGACTCAGGACTGTGCCACGATAGGCCAAGACCCAGGCCTGATGGGTCGTGTCGGCCGAGTCGTCCTGTGCGGAGAGAGAGACGGAGTTCTGTTCAGAGGGATGAGCCTGAACCACATCTGTCTGGAGCTGGACGGTGAGCTGGAACGAGTAATGTCTTGTTTCTGCGTCTTCAGCACTTTTTCTCAAATCGTTCTCCTTCCTGTCTCCAGTTATGTCCGGAAACTCTGCAGACTCGTACTCGGAGGGAGAGTCTGACAGGGAGCACGTGAAGGAGGAGCCCGCTGCGCCCGCGTCAACACCTACTCTGAGCGCTCCGCCTACGCTGCTCTATGTCAGGAAAGGCAAGAACAACGGGCGAGTGGGGCGGCCTAAGAAGATCAAGACGGTCCAGTCTCCACATCCCCCTTCTCCTCCCCCTCCACCACTGATGCCTGCAAACCGAAGGAGAGGATCAGGTCAGCCCAAAATCCTGTGTGTGTGTCAACAACGGCTTCATTTATAGAAAAGAACGCTTGTAATAAAACAGTTTTAAACATTTGAGCTTGTAATTTTAGTTGCCAAGTTTGGAGTCAAATGCAGAAAAAGAAGAAATGTTTTAACTTTTCTCTGGACTCATTTAACATCTTACCTCTCCATCAATCTGGTTTCAGGAAAAAACACAGCACAACAACTGCTTCTCTGAAGGTTCTTAATGACGTTGCTGAAGCATTGGATGCTAAGGAATATTGTGCTGCTCTTTTCTTAGACCTGTCTAATGCTTTTGATACTGTGGATCATAACATCTTGTGTCATAAGCTCTCAGAAATGGTTTCTCTGATCACACCATTGGTTGGTTTTCTAATTATCTTTCCGATCGGAGGCAATGTGTTCAACATAACGGTACTTCTTCCAGTTATTTAACAGTTAAAAATTGTGTACCACAAGGCTCAGTCTTAGGACCAACCCTCTTTACAATCTACATAGCTAATGTAGGTCAGAGCATCCCTGATGCATCCTTACATTTCTATGCTGATGATACAGTTGTTTATTGTCGAGCTAAAACAGTAGCTAAGGCTTTTCTGTTTTTTCAATCTGCTTTTGACATCATCCAGTCAGATCTGTTCCGTCTCAAACTTGTTCTAAATGCTGAAAAAGCCAAACGGATGTTTTTTTCAAATAGGAAGTCGGTCCCAGTAGTTCTTCCTCTGATTTTATCCTCAAACGGTGTCCCTATTGAGTTTGTTGATTCCTATAAATATTTGGGTATCCTGGTCGATTCGCATCTCTCTTTTAAACTCCACGTGGAAAACCTAGTAAAGAAACTGAAAGTTAAACTGGGTTTCTTTTTCAGAAACAGATCATGTCTAACACTGAATGCTAGGAAACGCCTTGTATCTGTGACTTTCCTTCCCTCCATTGATTACGGTGACATTATCTACATGAATGCTCCTACAAGCACCCTGCAGATGTTGGATGTTGTCTATCATGGTGCACTAAGATTCATAACTGGTTGTGATTATCGTACCCACCACTGCACCCTGTATTCACTGGTTAACTGGACATCATTAACCTCACGCAGACTCTTCCACTGGTACATTTTCATCTTTAAATCACTTCTTGGTCTGCTGCCCTCATACATCTCCTCCTACATGTCTTTGCGTGAGTGCAGCTACAGCGTGCGCTCTCAGGACATGATTACCTGCAGTGTTCCGTCAGTGAGGACTGAACTTGGAAAAAGGGCCTTCTCCTACTCTGCTCCTGCTTCATGGAATATCTTACAAAAAGATCTGAAGCTCTCGACCTTGACCTCTCTAAATGGTTTTCAGAATCTGTTGGAATCCTGGCAAAAACCAATGCAGATATGTTCCTGTTACTGATTTTCTACATCTACCTTATAATGTTTTGATACTTAATATTTTGTTTTAATTTGTAAAAAAAAAAATCTGTATTTCTCTCTTATGTTTGTCTATTGTTGATTGTTTAAGGAAATTTCTACTGTTATTGCTGTCATCATTCTTTAGTTTGTAGCAGGTCGCTCTTGTAAATGAGTCCTTGAGGCTCAATGAGATTAACCTGACGAAATAAAGGTTGAATGAATCTTGATTCTTTGTGTTCAGCTATTACAGGGAGGGAGTAGCAATTAAAGGAATTAATTAGACTCACGCTTTGATTTTCTCTATGCTGTACAGGAAAGCGAGGTGTCCTAAAGCGTCCCTGGTCGGAGGCTGAGCGTGCAGCGGTAGAGGAGCACCTGACTCGGAACATTAACGAGCTGCGGGTTCCCGCCAAGGCAGACTGCGAGCGCTGTTTGCAACAGTGCCCTCTGCTGGTTAACAACCACCGCGACTGGAGGGCCGTCAAGTTCTACTGCCACAACCGCATTCAGCTTCTGAAGAAGAACCAGCGCCGGGACAGCCAGCCTCAGCCTCTTACTGTCTGCTGAGAGAAACCAGGGAGTGTCTGGATGTCTAATTCAGGGCAGCGTCTCCGACGGTACATTCACTAACCCCGTCTGCGGGCATTTTGTTTAAAGCCCTTCAGGAAGAGAGATTTCTGTTGATTATTCCCGCTGCTCTGATTTAGGATCTTTAAACTCTGCTGTGGTCCTGGTTCTGACAGCTGTTGAAGGGACACCCTGTGGAACTCCACCACAGCATTGATGACACCCTGCCTCGGTTCTTGTATATGAAAATGTTTTCCTTTCTAACATAGATACACTATCCTGACATGTAATGGGGCAGCTGACCGACAGTGTTATAGGAGCATTGTGAAGTAACATTTGTGTTTGTTGCACTAGAGACATAAAAATTATTTAACAGCCTCTGTTTGGGCCACACCTTCCTTCTTAGGAGCTTTAGAGTAGGCCAAACTACAAGTGACTACCGTAATACCCTCAGATAAGCTAGTTCTTCTTTTCATACCAACCCTAACCCTTCAGACAACTGACTGAGTGATTCTTACCATCTTAACACAGATGGTTTGAAGTTACTGAGACATATTTCAATAATATAGAGATCATTTTGGAGCTGTGATGTTCATTACAGATCGACAACATAATGAGTCTGTGAACTTACCTGGTCTTCAGTTACATCAGAGTCTAGAACCACAAGATCTGTTGTGGAACCAGTTGTATCACATCTGCTTTTCAAGATGTTGCAGTTCTTTTGTTTGTGCAGTTGTTAAAGCAGTAAGAAGGTGCTACAGGCCAATAAGCTGGTTATCACTTTAAATGTGGACACTTTGTTAAAGCTTACCCAAAACGTGGGCATTTTTTGGAGAGGAAAAGCTTTCTTGCGTTGTCTGTGGCTAGAGCTCCCCCTTCGTTCTGTAGCTTCAGTGTCACTTAAAATCTTGTCTGACGGACAAAACCCCCTCAATAAAACCTAAAAAAAAGATACTTGAAGTTATTTAAATCTTTTGCAGAACGTTCTTTCTTGCTCTAGCCTGGCCAGTTATGATGTACATAAATATATTATCGATATGCTAACTGATTGTTTCGTGCTTTCTCCATTTCTGAGTTCTCGCTGTTTGTATATATGTCAGTTTTGTAATTACACCTCAAAGAACAACGTATGACATGCTTTGGTTACAGTTTTTTTTTTTAAATAAATTCTACTAAAACTTAAAGCTCCATAATTTGTGCTGTGTATTTTTTATTAAACATCCATCAAAATCAAGGTCAAATATTGTACACGGGTTTTGTCCAGATTATTGCTGTCCAGCAGTTTGTTGACGGGCATATAATGTGCCGGTTTTACATGAGCTGTCACTGGAAACTGCTTCCATGATATGCAGTACTTCAGTCCCTCTGGCTGGGACTCTTCAAAGTGCTGACATTGTTCTGTCCAAACTATTTCTGGACCACTTTGGCTGGTTCACAAGGCCAGGGTTTTCTGCAGACTGTCAAATGGTTTTTAAGGCAGGAGTAGGAAACCTGCTGTCGAAGAATCCACAAATAACCAAAATACACCTAGACTTCAGTTTCAGGAGTCATATTGTGGGACTGCTGCTCATCTCATTGACTTGCGGCTGAAAAAGTTCAAGCTGGAGTTGGTCAACTAAAACAACTTGGTCTTAAACTGAATCCTTTCAGAGCTCCTAAGAACATGGTGTGAGTTAAAATAAACTATTTGTTCTGGTTGTCTGACGAGTAAAATTAGTTCGACATCACAGCCACATTCAGTATGAAACAAATGTGGAAAAGTTATAGAGAGCAGAGAACACACTGCTGGAGAATTCGGAGGAATAAGCACCGCTCATCACCTGTGCTCCATGGCTAGAGAGGGCTGGACTGAATACAGCATAGAAGCACAAGAACAGAACCTCAGCCCAAGAGCAATAGAGGCCATACCAGACAAGACCCAAGACGAAGGCTGTTCAAAGATGGCCCTGAGATAGTCCAACACATCATAGCAGGGTGTAAGATCCAGGCAGGAAAGCATACATGGAGCAACATGACCCAATGTCTGGAATATTATACAGGAACATCTGTGACGAGTATGGACTGGAGGTCCCACAGTCAAAGCGGGGAGATGCCACAAAGGGTGATGGATGGAAGGGCTCAGACACTGTGGAACTTCAGGATCCAGAACAACAAACAGGTGATGGCTAACCAACCGGACTGTAACAAGAAATACAAAAGTAGGTTTGTGTATAAATATGAATATAGAACATCAAAGTCAACATTATTGTCAAAACTGCAATATGTGCAGGACATACACGGGATTGAAATTGCATTTCTCTCAGTCCCTCGGTGCAACAGTTACCATTTAAACACTAAAACACTGAAACATTTAATAAACATAAGCATAAAATGAAATAAAAGTAAAAGTGTAATACTGTCCTGAGTTTTTGCATAGTAGTATGAAAAAGTTACACCAACACTAAAACACTAAACATTTAATAAACAAGCATAAAATGAAATAAAAAGTGTAATACTGTCCTGAGTTTTTTGCATAGTAGTATAAAAGTGTAAAAAGTATATCTATAAAATAAAATGAAAGTTCTGGCATTGACATTTGTAATAGAGTGACATAGCAGCATATGAAGTTTATGTACACAGTATATGTATGAGGTAGTTGATATTGTTATAGAGGTAAAGTGGCATATGCAATAAGGCTAGTAAAAAATATATATCAGCAGTAGTGTAGATATAAAAAGTTGTGTGAATGTACAGTAGTATGACTATAGGCAATACAAACATTAGTGCAAATATAAGAAGTAGTGCAAACTGAATGAGCACATGACCGTGAGTTGAGTGAATAACCCGTTTTGATGACACAGAGTCCAGTGTTAAAAACCTTTGTGTTGTATGGTAATGTGTGAAAGTTTTTAGTGTTAAGGCAGTAAGTGGGAGGGGAGGCAGAGCAGGTAGAGAGTTAAGCTCCTGACTGCCTGATGAACAGAGCTGTCATTTAGTCTGCTGGTTTGAGCTTGGAGACTCCTCAGTCTCCTCCCTGATGGCAGCAGGCTGAAGCAGCTGTGTACAGGTAGTCCCCGACTTACGAGCGAGTTCCGTTACAACGAGGCGCTCGTAAAGCGAAAATTCGTAACTTGGAACGGCCGCACGCGGCTCTCGTTAAACCGGAACATCGCTCGCAAATCGGAAAACTCCACGTGGCTCTCGTAAAACCGGAACATCGCTCGCAAATTGGAACAAACCACGTGGCTCTCGTAAAACCGGAACATCGCTCGCAAATTGGAACAAACCACGCGGCTCTCGTAAAACCGGAACATCGCTCGCAAAATTAGAACAAACCACGTGGCTCTCGTAAAACCGGAATATCGCTCGCACATTGGAACAAACCCACGTGGCTCTCGTTAAACCGGAACATCGCTCGCAAATCGGAAAAAGGGCGCTAACGAGACGCCAAGCACCCGTTTATCAACATGACACTGAAGAAGCGTACATACTGATCCTTAAACATGCACAACACTTTATTTACAACCAGTTAGCTAGCACATTACACCACACATTCATCTATAAACACATACCTGTACAGTTTTTACTGTACAAAAGTGCTTTTCTGCCCAGCACTACTGTACTGTACAGTACAGTACTGTACTGTACTGTACAGTACTTTCATTGAATACTGTAACCAAGTCACACCCATATGACATCATGTGACACCATGTGTCACATCCATCAGAAACCGGTCAAATGCATCTGGAACAACTCACACCCACCATGAACAAGCCAAATCCATCAGAATCAAGTCACACCCATCATGAACACATGACATCCATCAGCATCATGTTGCAAACAAACATCAGAAACAAGTGACATCCTCCAGAAAGATGTAGCAAGCATCATGTTTAAAAAAACAACAGTGCCATACTGTAGTGTCCACTCCATGAACTTTAGAAAGGTAGAACCAGCCAGCACAGAAACAGCATAAAAAAGAAAGTTCCCTTACTTTGATTGAAGTGAAGGTAGTCTCTTTGGTTGTCAAAAGTTGCTGTTCAAACCTGGATCAGATGGGACTGCTTATGCAGCAGTGCAACCATCAATGTGAACATGTGAGTTCAGAGAAGCCGACGTAAGATATGAGTTCAGGGCAGGTGTGAGGTCCTGATGTGATGGAGGATGCTGGAGGATGCAGGATGATGCAGGAACAAGCAGCATCATTCAGAGGTAAGATGTGAGTTCAGTTCAAGTGTTTGGTCCTGATGTGATGGAGGATGCTGGAGGATGCAGGATGATGCAGGAACAAGCAGCATCATTCAGAGGGATGTGAGTTCAGTTCAAGTGTTTGGTCCTGATGCGAGGATGCAGAAGGTATGCATGGTCAGACAGGCGTCCAGGTGTCTGACATGGGTCAGTGATGCCACTGGAGGCAGGAGAGCTGGTCTGTCTGTGAACACAAACAACACACATGTTGAAGTGAACATTACACACAGAGAGATGACACCCCCCCACACACACACATGCACAAGTTGTGAAAAGGCCTCACGTTCATGTGGAGGAGAGGAGGCAGCGCACGGGTGTTCAGACTGTGGTCAGACAGGCGTCCAGGTGTCTGACATGGGAGGAGGCATGGAGGAGGCATGGAGCATCCCCTCAGTCAGTGTGATTTCATTGCACCCACGAGGGTTAATCCCCTCAGTCAGTGTGATGCCAGTACACCCAGGAGGGTTAATCCCTCAGTCAGTGTGATGCCAGTACACCCAGGAGGGTTAATCCCTCAGTCAGTGTGATGCCAGTACACCCAGGAGAGGAGGGAACGCAGCAGGTGTCACTGTTAGAAAACAGAAATTTGTAAGTTAACATTATGTACTGTACTGTAATGAAACATATGAAACCACACAGACAGCAAGGTGTTGTGCTTACAGATAAATTAAACACATCCAAAAACAACTTGTCCTTACTGTGATGTTTGTGTGCTGATGTTTGGACCAGGGGGCGGCCTTTCCACAATGCTTTGGAGGGATGCTGTGGACATGACAAGACACAGGTGGATGATGAAATGTAGCATGAAACTAAACAGAAAAGCAAAATTAAATTCACATTTCATTATGTACTGTACGGTACCTGGATGATGAAGCTGTGCAGGTTAGTGGGGAGATGAGCAGGAGGTCAGTGAAGGTAGGTGTTGCAGAGGCTGGCTGGAGAGGAGGAGACGTCTGTGGACATGAACACAGACAGGTGGGTTAACAGATGAAGTAACATAAAAACAAAACACAAAATCAAAAAGTAAAAGCAAGTTTTCATTACCTTTGTGGAGGGGTGCAGAGGCTGGCTGGCTGAATGACTGGAGTGGAGAGGAGGAGGAGGAGGAGCAGGAGCAGCAGACGTCTGTGGACATGAACAGAGACAGGTGGGTTAACAGATGAAGTAACATAAAATAAAACAGAAAATCAAAATATAAATGCAACATTTCTTTACCTTTGGGGACAGGTGCAGGGGAAGGACGGAGGGATGTTTACTGGGGAGAGGGTGAGCTGGATCTGGAGCTGGAGCTGGAGATGGAGATGTCCATTGACGGCTGGCTTGCAGCAGCAGAGGTGGATGGCTGTGCAGCAGCAGAGGTGGATGGCATTTCCTCTGCTGCTTCTGCTGCTCCAGCAGATCCTAGAGTCGCTGCAGTGCCCGTGGCTGCAGTGCCCGTGGCTGCAGTGCCCGTGGCTGCAGTGCCCGTGGCTGCAGTGCCCCTCGTAATAAACTGCAGCATGCTGCTCTGCGCGGCCTCCTGTTTTTTATCCTCTAGGATCTGCTGGTAACAAGCCAGACCGTCACGGACAGCTCGGGAGGCCCTGGCGAACCTCTCCCCATCCTCGTCCAGTGCCTCCAACTGGTCCAAGACGTGCTGCTGCTCCTTAAAGATCTTGGCCAAGACCTGCCTCGTGAAGACCTTGGCCGGAGCGGTTGGCCTTTCTTCTTGCTGCTCCTCCTCTACCGGCTGCCTATCCAGCTGCTGCAGGTCCGCAGTCGTAAGCTCCTCGCCTTCTTCAGCCAGCAACTCCCGAACATCTTCAGCCTCAATCTCCAATTGCATCCTCCTACTCATCTCCACCACACTCTCAATCACACTGCTGATTGAGTCCACGGGCTCAAGTGAGGGATCAAAAAACTGTGGACAGAGCTTTTTCCACACACCGTTAAGTGTGCTCTCCCTCACCTGAAGCCAGGACTCATCAATGTGACGAGAGCATGGCGCAGGTTGTACTTCTTCCAGAAGTCCTTTAACGTGAACTCTGGAGAGTCGTCTGTTTCCAACAAAGCACTGCGGATGACCCTCTGAAGGTAGTAGGCCTTGAAGGTCGATATCACCCCCTGGTCCATTGGCTGGATGAGACTGGTGGTATTGGGTGGCAGGTACACCACCCTCACATTTTGGTTGAGGTCAGTCAGATTTGCGGGGTGACCCGGTGCATTGTCCAACAACAACAGGATGTTAAAGCGAATGCGCTGTCGTTTGCAGTAGCGCTGTACATCCTTGATGAAATGTTGGGTAAACCATTTTGAGAACACCTCTTGGGTAACCCAGGCCTTACGGTTGGATGCCCAATACACCGGCAGCTCGTTCCTATTCATACGGTGTAAGGCCCTGGGGTTCTCATAATGGTTTACCAACAGCGGCTTTAACTTGCAGTCACCAGCAGCATTCGCTCCGAACAGCAACGTGATCCTGTCTTTCCCCACTTTGTGGCCCGCTGCTGTTCTTTCCTCCCTGCTGATGTAGGTGCGGTCGGGCAACCTCTTCCAAAATAGAC
>JBBPBX010057093.1:0-22549 GCA_038048925.1 Garcialebias charrua | reverse complement strand
GACAGTCTGATGTTGTATGACAGTCTGATGTTGTATGACAGTCTGATGTTGTATGACAGTCTGATGTTGTATGACAGTCTGTTGTTGTATGACAGTCTGATGTTGTATGACAGTCTGATGTTGTATGACAGTCTGATGTTGTATGACAGTCTGTTGTTGTATGACAGTCTGATGTTGTATGACAGTCTGTTGTTGTATGACAGTCTGATGTTGTATGACAGTCTGATGTTGTATGACAGTCTGTTGTTGTATGACAGTCTGATGTTGTATGACAGTCTGTTGTTGTATGACAGTCTGTTGTTGTATGACAGTCTGTTGTTGTATGACAGTCTGTTGTTGTATGACAGTCTGTTGTTGTATGACACTCTGTTGTTGTATGACAGTCTGTTGTTGTATGACAGTCTGATGTTGTATGACACTCTGTTGTATGACAGTCTGTTGTATGACAGTCTGATGTTGTATGACAGTCTGATGTTGTATGACAGTCTGTTGTTGTATGACAGTCTGTTGTTGTATGACAGTCTGATGTATGACAGTCTGATGTTGTATGACAGTCTGATGTTGTATGACAGTCTGTTGTTGTATGACAGTCTGTTGTTGTATGACAGTCTGTTGTTGTATGACACTCTGTTGTTGTATGACACTCTGTTGTTGTATGACAGTCTGTTGTTGTATGACAGTCTGTTGTTGTATGACAGTCTGTTGTTGTATGACAGTCTGTTGTTGTATGACAGTCTGTTGTTGTATGACAGTCTGTTGTTGTATGACAGTCTGTTGTTGTATGACAGTCTGTTGTTGTATGACAGTCTGTTGTTGTATGACAGTCTGTTGTTGTATGACAGTCTGTTGTTGTATGACAGTCTGTTGTTGTATGACAGTCTGTTGTTGTATGACAGTCTGTTGTTGTATGACAGTCTGTTGTTGTATGACAGTCTGTTGTTGTATGACAGTCTGTTGTTGTATGACAGTCTGTTGTTGTATGACAGTCTGTTGTTGTATGACAGTCTGTTGTTGTATGACAGTCTGTTGTTGTATGACAGTCTGTTGTTGTATGACAGTCTGTTGTTGTATGACAGTCTGTTGTTGTATGACAGTCTGTTGTTGTATGACAGTCTGTTGTTGTATGACAGTCTGTTGTTGTATGACAGTCTGTTGTTGTATGACAGTCTGTTGTTGTATGACAGTCTGTTGTTGTATGACAGTCTGTTGTTGTATGACAGTCTGTTGTTGTATGACAGTCTGTTGTTGTATGACAGTCTGTTGTTGTATGACAGTTGTTGTATGACAGTCTGATGTTGTATGACAGTCTGTTGTTGTATGACAGTCTGATGTTGTATAACAGTCTGATGTTGTATAACAGTCTGTTGTTGTATGACAGTCTGATGTTGTATGACAGTCTGATGTTGTATGACAGTCTGATGTTGTATAACAGTCTGATGTTGTATGACAGTCTGATGTTGTATAACAGTCTGTTGTTGTATGACAGTCTGTTGTTGTATAACAGTCTGTTGTTGTATGACAGTCTGTTGTTGTATGACAGTCTGATGTTGTATGACAGTCTGATGTTGTATGACAGTCTGTTGTTGTATAACAGTCTGTTGTTGTATGACAGTCTGTTGTTGTATGACAGTCTGTTGTTGTATGACAGTCTGATGTTGTATAACAGTCTGTTGTTGTATGACAGTCTGATGTTGTATGACAGTCTGTTGTTGTATAACAGTCTGATGTTGTATGACAGTCTGTTGTTGTATGACAGTCTGTTGTTGTATAACAGTCTGATGTTGTATAACAGTCTGATGTTGTATGACAGTCTGATGTTGTATGACAGTCTGATGTTGTATAACAGTTTGATGTTGTATGACAGTCTGTTGTTGTATGACAGTCTGATGTTGTATGACAGTCTGTTGTGGTATGACAGTCTGTTGTTGTATAACAGTCTGATGTTGTATAACAGTCTGATGTTGTATAACAGTCTGATGTTGTATGACAGTCTGATGTTGTATGACAGTCTGATGTTGTATGACAGTCTGTTGTTGTATGACAGTCTGATGTTGTATGACAGTCTGTTGTTGTATAACAGTCTGATGTTGTATGACAGTCTGTTGTTGTATGACAGTCTGATGTTGTATGACAGTCTGTTGTTGTATGACAGTCTGTTGTTGTATGACAGTCTGTTGTTGTATGACAGTCTTGTTGTATGACAGTTGTTGTATGACAGTCTGTTGTTGTATGACAGTCTGTTGTTGTATGACAGTCTGATGTTGTATGACAGTCTGTTGTTGTATGACAGTCTGTTGTTGTATGACAGTCTGTTGTTGTATGACAGTCTGTTGTTGTATGACAGTCTGATGTTGTATGACAGTCTGTTGTTGTATGACAGTCTGTTGTATGACAGTCTGTTGTTGTATGACAGTCTGTTGTTGTATGACAGTCTGTTGTTGTATGACAGTCTGTTGTTGTATGACAGTCTGTTGTTGTATGACAGTCTGTTGTTGTATGACAGTCTGTTGTTGTATGACAGTCTGTTGTTGTATGACAGTCTGTTGTTGTATGACAGTCTGTTGTTGTATGACAGTCTGTTGTTGTATGACAGTCTGTTGTTGTATGACAGTCTGTTGTTGTATGACAGTCTGTTGTTGTATGACAGTCTGTTGTTGTATGACAGTCTGTTGTTGTATGACAGTCTGTTGTTGTATGACAGTCTGTTGTTGTATGACAGTCTGTTGTTGTATGACAGTCTGTTGTTGTATGACAGTCTGTTGTTGTATGACAGTCTGTTGTTGTATGACAGTCTGTTGTTGTATGACAGTCTGTTGTTGTATGACAGTCTGTTGTTGTATGACAGTCTGTTGTTGTATGACAGTCTGTTGTTGTATGACAGTCTGTTGTTGTATGACAGTCTGTTGTTGTATGACAGTCTGTTGTTGTATGACAGTCTGTTGTTGTATGACAGTCTGTTGTTGTATGACAGTCTGTTGTTGTATGACAGTCTGTTGTTGTATGACAGTCTGTTGTTGTATGACAGTCTGTTGTTGTATGACAGTCTGTTGTTGTATGACAGTCTGTTGTTGTATGACAGTCTGTTGTTGTATGACAGTCTGTTGTTGTATGACAGTCTGTTGTTGTATGACAGTCTGTTGTTGTATGACAGTCTGTTGTTGTATGACAGTCTGTTGTTGTATGACAGTCTGTTGTTGTATGACAGTCTGTTGTTGTATGACAGTCTGTTGTTGTATGACAGTCTGTTGTTGTATGACAGTCTGTTGTTGTATGACAGTCTGTTGTTGTATGACAGTCTGATGTTGTATGACAGTCTGTTGTTGTATGACAGTCTGATGTTGTATGACAGTCTGATGTTGTATAAAGTCTGTTGTTGTATGACAGTCTGATGTTGTATGACAGTCTGATGTTGTATGACAGTCTGATGTTGTATGACAGTCTGATGTTGTATGACAGTCTGATGTTGTATGACAGTCTGATGTTGTATGACAGTCTGATGTTGTATGACAGTCTGTTGTTGTATGACAGTCTGTTGTTGTATGACAGTCTGTTGTTGTATGACAGTCTGATGTTGTATGACAGTCTGTTGTTGTATGACAGTCTGTTGTTGTATGACAGTCTGTTGTTGTATGACAGTCTGTTGTTGTATGACAGTCTGTTGTTGTATGACAGTCTGTTGTTGTATGACAGTCTGTTGTTGTATGACAGTCTGTTGTTGTATGACAGTCTGATGTTGTATGACAGTCTGTTGTTGTATGACAGTCTGTTGTTGTATGACAGTCTGTTGTTGTATGACAGTCTGATGTTGTATGACAGTCTGTTGTTGTATGACAGTCTGATGTTGTATGACAGTCTGTTGTTGTATGACAGTCTGATGTTGTATGACAGTCTGATGTTGTATGACAGTCTGATGTTGTATGACAGTCTGATGTTGTATGACAGTCTGATGTTGTATGACAGTCTGTTGTTGTATGACAGTCTGATGTTGTATGACAGTCTGATGTTGTATGACAGTCTGTTGTTGTATGACAGTCTGATGTTGTATGACAGTCTGATGTTGTATGACAGTCTGATGTTGTATGACAGTCTGATGTTGTATGACAGTCTGTTGTTGTATGACAGTCTGTTGTTGTATGACAGTCTGTTGTTGTATGACAGTCTGTTGTTGTATGACAGTCTGTTGTATGACAGTCTGATGTTGTATGACAGTCTGTTGTTGTATGACAGTCTGATGTTGTATGACAGTCTGTTGTTGTATGACAGTCTGTTGTTGTATGACAGTCTGTTGTTATATGACAGTCTGATGTTGTATGACAGTCTGTTGTTGTATGACAGTCTGTTGTTGTATGACAGTCTGTTGTTATATGACAGTCTGATGTTGTATGACAGTCTGTTGTTGTATGACAGTCTGTTGTTATATGACAGTCTGATGTTGTATGACAGTCTGTTGTTGTATGACAGTCTGATGTTTTATGACAGTCTGTTGATGTATGACAGTCTGTCGTTGTATGACAGTCTGTCGTTGTATGACAGTCTGTGTTGTATGACAGTCTGTCGTTGTATGACACTCTGTCATTGTATGACAGTCTGATGTTGTATGACAGTCTGTTGTTGTATGACAGTCTGATGTTGTATGACAGTCTGTTGTTGTATGACAGTCTGTTGTTGTATGACAGTCTGTTGTTGTATGACAGTCTGTTGTTGTATGACAGTCTGTTGTTGTATGACAGTCTGTTGTTGTATGACAGTCTGTTGTTGTATGACAGTCTGTTGTTGTATGACAGTCTGTTGTTGTATGACAGTCTGTTGTTGTATGACAGTCTGTTGTTGTATGACAGTCTGTTGTTGTATGACAGTCTGATGTTGTATGACAGTCTGTTGTTGTATGACAGTCTGATGTTGTACGACAGTCTGATGTTGTACGACAGTCTGATGTTGTACGACAGTCTGTTGTATGACAGTCTGTTGATGTATGACAGTCTGTTGTATGACAGTATGTTGTTGTATGACAGTCTGTTGATGTACGACAGTCTGTTGTTATATGACAGTCTGTTGTTGTATGACAGTCTGTTGTTATATGACAGTCTGATGTTGTATGGCAGTCTGTTGTTATATGACAGTCTGATGTTGTATGACAGTTTGTTGTTATATGACAGTCTGTTGTTGTATGACAGTCTGTTGTTGTACGACAGTCTGTTGATGTATGACAGTCTGTTGATGTATGACAGTCTGTTGTATGACAGTCTGATGTTGTATGACAGTCTGTTGATGTATGACAGTCTGTTGATGTATGACAGTCTTTTGTATGACAGTTTGTTGTTATATGACAGTCTGTTGTTGTATGACAGTCTGTTGTTGTACGACAGTCTGTTGATGTATGACAGTCTGTTGATGTATGACAGTCTGTTGTATGACAGTCTGTTGTTATATGACAGTCTGTTGATGTATGACAGTCTGTTGTTGTATGACAGTCTGTTGATGTATGACAGTGTGATGTTGTATGACAGTCTGTTGATGTATGACAGTCTGTTGTATGACAGTCTGTTGATGTACAACAGTCTGATGTTGTATGACAGTCTGTTGATGTATGACAGTCTGATGTTGTATAACAGTCTGATGTTGTATAACAGTCTGTTGTTGTATGACAGTCTGTTGTTGTATGACAGTCTGTTGATGTACGACAGTCTGATGTTGTATGACAGTCTGTTGATGTATGACAGTCTGTTGTATGACAGTCTGATGTTGTATGACAGTCTGTTGATGTATGACAGTCTGTTGATGTATGACAGTCTGTTGATGTATGACAGTCTGTTGTATGACAGTCTGTTGATGTATGACAGTCTGTTGATGTATGACAGTCTGTTGATGTATGACAGTCTGTTGTATGACAGTCTGTTGATGTATGACAGTCTGTTGATGTATGACAGTCTGTTGTTGTATGACAGTCTGTTGTTGTATGACAGTCTGTTTGTATGACAGTCTGTTGATGTATGACAGTCTGTTGATGTATGACAGTCTGTTGTATGACAGTCTGTTTATGTATGACAGTCTGTCGATGTATGACAGTCTGTCGTTGTATGACAGTCTGTCGTTGTATGACAGTCTGTTGTTGTATGACAGTCTGTCGTTGTATGACCGTCTGTCGTTGTATGACTGTCTGTCGTTGTATGACAGTCTGTCGTTGTATGACAGTCTGTCGTTGTATGACAGTCTGTTGTTATATGACAGTCTGTTGTTACATGACAGTCTGTTGTTGTATGACAGTCTGTTGTTGTATGACAGTCCGATGTTGTATGACAGTCCGATGTTGTATGAGAGTCCGATGTTGTATGACAGTCCGATGTTGTATGACAGACCGATGTTGTATGACAGTCTGATGTTGTATGACAGTCTGTTGTTGTATGACAGTCTGTTGTTATATGACAGTCTGTTGTTGTATGACAGTCTGTTGTTGTATGACAGTCTGATGCTGTATAACAGTCTGTTGTTGTATGACAGTCTGATGTTGTATGACAGTCTGTTGATGTATGACAGTCTGTTGTATGACAGTCTGATGTTGTATGACAGTCTGTTGATGTATGACAGTCTGTTGATGTATGACAGTCTGTTGATGTATGACAGTCTGTTGTATGACAGTCTGTTGATGTATGACAGTCTGTTGATGTATGACAGTCTGTTGATGTATGACAGTCTGTTGTGTATGACAGTCTGTTGATGTATGACAGTCTGTTGTTGTATGACAGTCTGTTGTTGTATGACAGTCTGTTGTTGTATGACAGTCTGTTGTTGTATGACAGTCTGTTGTTGTATGACAGTCTGTTGTTGTATGACAGTCTGTTGTTGTATGACAGTCTGTTGTTGTATGACAGTCTGTTGTTGTATGACAGTCTGTTGTTGTATGACAGTCTGTTGTTGTATGACAGTCTGTTGTTGTATGACAGTCTGTTGTTGTATGACAGTCTGTTGTTGTATGACAGTCTGTTGTTGTATGACAGTCTGTTGTTGTATGACAGTCTGTTGTTGTATGACAGTCTGATGTTGTATGACAGTCTGTTGTTGTATGACAGTCTGTTGTTGTATGACAGTCTGATGTTGTATGACAGTCTGATGTTGTATGACAGTCTGTTGTTGTATGACAGTCTGATGTTGTACGACAGTCTGATGTTGTACGACAGTCTGATGTTGTACGACAGTCTGTTGTATGACAGTCTGTTGATGTATGACAGTCTGTTGTATGACAGTATGTTGTTGTATGACAGTCTGTTGATGTACGACAGTCTGTTGTTATATGACAGTCTGTTGTTGTATGACAGTCTGTTGTTATATGACAGTCTGATGTTGTATGACAGTCTGTTGTTATATGACAGTCTGATGTTGTATGGCAGTCTGTTGTTATATGACAGTCTGATGTTGTATGACAGTTTGTTGTTATATGACAGTCTGTTGTTGTATGACAGTCTGTTGTTGTACGACAGTCTGTTGATGTATGACAGTCTGTTGATGTATGACAGTCTGTTGTATGACAGTCTGATGTTGTATGACAGTCTGTTGATGTATGACAGTCTGTTGATGTATGACAGTCTTTTGTATGACAGTTTGTTGTTATATGACAGTCTGTTGTTGTATGACAGTCTGTTGTTGTACGACAGTCTGTTGATGTATGACAGTCTGTTGATGTATGACAGTCTGTTGTATGACAGTCTGTTGTTATATGACAGTCTGTTGATGTATGACAGTCTGTTGTTGTATGACAGTCTGTTGTATGACAGTCTGTTGTTGTATGACAGTCTGATGTTGTATGACAGTCTGATGTTGTATGACAGTCTGATGTTGTATGACAGTCTGATGTTGTATGACAGTCTGTTGTTGTATGACAGTCTGTTGTTGTATGACAGTCTGTTGTTGTATGACAGTCTGTTGTTGTATGACAGTCTGATGTTGTATGACAGTCTGATGTTGTATGACAGTCTGTTGTTGTATGACAGTCTGATGTTGTATGACAGTCTGTTGTTGTATGACAGTCTGTTGTTGTATGACAGTCTGATGTTGTATGACAGTCTGTTGTTGTATGACAGTCTGTTGTTGTATGACAGTCTGTTGTTGTATGACAGTCTGATGTTGTATGACAGTCTGTTGTTGTATGACAGTCTGTTGTTGTATGACAGTCTGATGTTGTATGACAGTCTGTTGTTGTATGACAGTCTGATGTTGTATGACAGTCTGTTGTTGTATGACAGTCTGTTGTTGTATGACAGTCTGTTGTTGTATGACAGTCTGTTGTTGTATGACAGTCTGTTGTTGTATGACAGTCCTGTTGTTGTATGACAGTCTGTTGTTGTATGACAGTCTGTTGTTGTATGACAGTCTGATGTTGTATGACAGTCTGTTGTTGTATGACAGTCTGTTGTTGTATGACAGTCTGTTGTTGTATGACAGTCTGTTGTTGTATGACAGTCTGTTGTTGTATGACAGTCTGTTGTTGTATGACAGTCTGTTGTTGTATGACAGTCTGTTGTTGTATGACAGTCTGATGTTGTATGACAGTCTGTTGTTGTATGACAGTCTGTTGTTGTATGACAGTCTGATGTTGTATGACAGTCTGATGTTGTACGACAGTCTGATGTTGTACGACAGTCTGATGTTGTACGACAGTCTGTTGTATGACAGTGTGTTGATGTATGACAGTCTGTTGTATGACAGTATGTTGTTGTATGACAGTCTGTTGATGTACGACAGTCTGTTGTTATATGACAGTCTGTTGTTGTATGACAGTCTGTTGTTATATGACAGTCTGATGTTGTATGGCAGTCTGTTGTTATATGACAGTCTGATGTTGTATGACAGTTTGTTGTTATATGACAGTCTGTTGTTGTATGACAGTCTGTTGTTGTACGACAGTCTGTTGATGTATGACAGTCTGTTGATGTATGACAGTCTGTTGTATGACAGTCTGATGTTGTATGACAGTCTGTTGATGTATGACAGTCTGTTGATGTATGACAGTCTTTTGTATGACAGTTTGTTGTTATATGACAGTCTGTTGTTGTATGACAGTCTGTTGTTGTACGACAGTCTGTTGATGTATGACAGTCTGTTGATGTATGACAGTCTGTTGTATGACAGTCTGTTGTTATATGACAGTCTGTTGATGTATGACAGTCTGTTGTTGTATGACAGTCTGTTGATGTATGACAGTGTGATGTTGTATGACAGTCTGTTGATGTATGACAGTCTGTTGTATGACAGTCTGTTGATGTACAACAGTCTGATGTTGTATGACAGTCTGTTGATGTATGACAGTCTGATGTTGTATAACAGTCTGATGTTGTATAACAGTCTGTTGTTGTATGACAGTCTGTTGTTGTATGACAGTCTGTTGATGTACGACAGTCTGATGTTGTATGACAGTCTGTTGATGTATGACAGTCTGTTGTATGACAGTCTGATGTTGTATGACAGTCTGTTGATGTATGACAGTCTGTTGATGTATGACAGTCTGTTGATGTATGACAGTCTGTTGTATGACAGTCTGTTGATGTATGACAGTCTGTTGATGTATGACAGTCTGTTGTTGTATGACAGTCTGTTGTTGTATGACAGTCTGTTGTTGTATGACAGTCTGTTGTTGTATGACAGTCTGTTGTTGTATGACAGTCTGTTGTTGTATGACAGTCTGTTGTTGTATGACAGTCTGTTGTTGTATGACAGTCTGTTGATGTATGACAGTCTGTTGATGTATGACAGTCTGTTTATGTATGACAGTCTGTCGATGTATGACAGTCTGTCGTTGTATGACAGTCTGTCGTTGTATGACAGTCTGTTGTTGTATGACAGTCTGTCGTTGTATGACCGTCTGTCGTTGTATGACTGTCTGTCGTTGTATGACAGTCTGTCGTTGTATGACAGTCTGTCGTTGTATGACAGTCTGTTGTTATATGACAGTCTGTTGTTATATGACAGTCTGTTGTTGTATGACAGTCTGTTGTTGTATGACAGTCCGATGTTGTATGACAGTCCGATGTTGTATGAGAGTCCGATGTTGTATGACAGTCCGATGTTGTATGACAGACCGATGTTGTATGACAGTCTGATGTTGTATGACAGTCTGTTGTTGTATGACAGTCTGTTGTTATATGACAGTCTGTTGTTGTATGACAGTCTGTTGTTGTATGACAGTCTGATTGTGTATGACAGTCTGTTGTTGTATGACAGTCTGATGTTGTATGACAGTCTGTTGATGTATGACAGTCTGTTGTATGACAGTCTGATGTTGTATGACAGTCTGTTGATGTATGACAGTCTGTTGATGTATGACAGTCTGTTGATGTATGACAGTCTGTTGTATGACAGTCTGTTGATGTATGACAGTCTGTTGATGTATGACAGTCTGTTGATCTATGACAGTCTGTTGTTGTATGACAGTCTGTTGATGTATGACAGTCTGTCGTTGTATGACAGTCTGTCGTTGTATGACAGTCTGTTGTTGTATGACAGTCTGTTGTTGTATGACAGTCTGTCGTTGTATGACAGTCTGTTGTTGTATGACAGTCTGTTGTTGTATGACAGTCTGATGTTGTATGACAGTCTGTTGTTGTATGACAGTCTGTTGTTGTATGACAGTCTGTTGTTGTATGACAGTCTGTTGTTGTATGACAGTCTGTTGTTGTATGACAGTCTGTTGTTGTATGACAGTCTGTTGTTGTATGACAGTCTGTTGTTGTATGACAGTCTGTTGTTGTATGACAGTCTGTTGTTGTATGACAGTCTGTTGTTGTATGACAGTCTGTTGTTGTATGACAGTCTGATGTTGTATGACAGTCTGATGTTGTATGACAGTCTGTTGTTGTATGACAGTCTGATGTTGTACGACAGTCTGATGTTGTACGACAGTCTGATGTTGTACGACAGTCTGTTGTATGACAGTCTGTTGATGTATGACAGTCTGTTGTATGACAGTATGTTGTTGTATGACAGTCTGTTGATGTACGACAGTCTGTTGTTATATGACAGTCTGTTGTTGTATGACAGTCTGTTGTTATATGACAGTCTGATGTTGTATGACAGTCTGTTGTTATATGACAGTCTGATGTTGTATGGCAGTCTGTTGTTATATGACAGTCTGATGTTGTATGACAGTTTGTTGTTATATGACAGTCTGTTGTTGTATGACAGTCTGTTGTTGTACGACAGTCTGTTGATGTATGACAGTCTGTTGATGTATGACAGTCTGTTGTATGACAGTCTGTTGTTGTATGACAGTCTGTTGTTGTATGACAGTCTGTTGTTGTATGACAGTCTTTTGTATGACAGTTTGTTGTTGTATGACCGTCTGTTGTTGTATGACTGTCTGTTGTTGTATGACAGTCTGTTGTTGTATGACAGTCTGTTGTTGTATGACAGTCTGTTGTATGACAGTCTGTTGTTGTATGACAGTCTGTTGTTGTATGACAGTCTGTTGTTGTATGACAGTCTGTTGTTGTATGACAGTCTGTTGTTGTATGACAGTCTGTTGTTGTATGAGAGTCTGTTGTTGTATGACAGTCTGTTGTTGTATGACAGTCTGTTGTTGTATGACAGTCTGTTGTTGTATGACAGTCTGTTGTTGTATGACAGTCTGTTGTTGTATGACAGTCTGTTGTTGTATGACAGTCTGTTGTTGTATGACAGTCTGTTGTATGACAGTCTGTTGTTGTATGACAGTCTGATGTTGTATGACAGTCTGTTGTTGTATGACAGTCTGTTGTTGTATGACAGTCTGTTGTATGACAGTCTGATGTTGTATGACAGTCTGTTGTTGTATGACAGTCTGTTGTTGTATGACAGTCTGTTGTTGTATGACAGTCTGTTGTTGTATGACAGTCTGTTGTTGTATGACAGTCTGTTGTTATGACAGTCTGTTGTTGTATGACAGTCTGTTGTTGTATGACAGTCTGTTGTTGTATGACAGTCTGTTGTTGTATGACAGTCTGTTGTTGTATGACAGTCTGTTGTTGTATGACAGTCTGTTGTTGTATGACAGTCTGTTGTTGTATGACAGTCTGTTGTTGTATGACAGTCTGTTGTTGTATGACAGTCTGTTGTTGTATGACAGTCTGTTGTTGTATGACAGTCTGTTGTTGTATGACAGTCTGTTGTTGTATGACAGTCTGTTGTTGTATGACAGTCTGTTGTTGTATGACAGTCTGTTGTTGTATGACAGTCTGTTGTTGTATGACAGTCTGTTGTTGTATGACAGTCTGTTGTTGTATGACAGTCTGTTGTTGTATGACAGTCTGTTGTTGTATGACAGTCTGTTGTTGTATGACAGTCTGATGTTGTATGACAGTCTGTTGTTGTATGACAGTCTGTTGTATGACAGTCTGTTGTTGTATGACAGTCTGTTGTATGACAGTGTGTTGTTGTATGACAGTCTGTTGTGTGACAGTCTGTTGTTGTATGACAGTCTGTTGTTGTATGACAGTCTGTTGTTATATGACAGTCTGTTGTTGTATGACAGTCTGTTGTTAT
Source organism: Garcialebias charrua (assembly GCA_038048925.1). Classification (NCBI taxonomy): domain Eukaryota; kingdom Metazoa; phylum Chordata; class Actinopteri; order Cyprinodontiformes; family Rivulidae; genus Garcialebias; species Garcialebias charrua. The sequence continues at coordinate 10,042 of JBBPBX010057093.1, read as the reverse complement.
ATGACATTCTGATGTTGTATGGCAGTCTGTTGTTATATGACAGTCTGATGTTGTATGACAGTTTGTTGTTATATGACAGTCTGTTGTTGTATGACAGTCTGTTGTTGTACGACAGTCTGTTGATGTATGACAGTCTGTTGATGTATGACAGTCTGTTGTATGACAGTCTGATGTTGTATGACAGTCTGTTGATGTATGACAGTCTGTTGATGTATGACAGTCTTTTGTATGACAGTTTGTTGTTATATGACAGTCTGTTGTTGTATGACAGTCTGTTGTTGTACGACAGTCTGTTGATGTATGACAGTCTGTTGATGTATGACAGTCTGTTGTATGACAGTCTGTTGTTATATGACAGTCTGTTGATGTATGACAGTCTGTTGTTGTATGACAGTCTGTTGATGTATGACAGTGTGATGTTGTATGACAGTCTGTTGATGTATGACAGTCTGTTGTATGACAGTCTGTTGATGTACAACAGTCTGATGTTGTATGACAGTCCGTTGATGTATGACAGTCTGATGTTGTATAACAGTCTGATGTTGTATAACAGTCTGTTGTTGTATGACAGTCTGTTGTTGTATGACAGTCTGTTGATGTACGACAGTCTGATGTTGTATGACAGTCTGTTGATGTATGACAGTCTGTTGTATGACAGTCTGATGTTGTATGACAGTCTGTTGATGTATGACAGTCTGTTGATGTATGACAGTCTGTTGATGTATGACAGTCTGTTGATGTATGACAGTCTGTTTGTATGACAGTCTGTTGATGTATGACAGTCTGTTGATGTATGACAGTCTGTTGATGTATGACAGTCTGTTGTTGTATGACAGTCTGTTGTTGTTTGACAGTCTGTTGTTGTATGACAGTCTGTTGTTGTATGACAGTCTGTTGATGTATGACAGTCTGTTTTTGTATCACAGTCTGTTGTTGTATGACAGTCTGTTGATGTATGACAGTCTGTTGATGTATGACAGTCTGTTGATGTATGACAGTCTGTTTATGTATGACAGTCTGTCGATGTATGACAGTCTGTCGTTGTATGACAGTCTGTCGTTGTATGACAGTCTGTTGTTGTATGACAGTCTGTCGTTGTATGACCGTCTGTCATTGTATGACTGTCTGTCGTTGTATGACAGTCTGTCGTTGTATGACAGTCTGTCGTTGTATGACAGTCTGTTGTTATATGACAGTCTGTTGTTATATGACAGTCTGTTGTTGTATGACAGTCTGTTGTTGTATGACAGTCTGTTGTTGTATGACAGTCCGATGTTGTATGACAGTCCGATGTTGTATGAGAGTCCGATGTTGTATGACAGTCCGATGTTGTATGACAGACCGATGTTGTATGACAGTCTGATGTTGTATGACAGTCTGTTGTTGTATGACAGTCTGTTGTTGTATGACAGTCTGATGTTGTATGACACTCTGTTGTTGTATGACAGTCTGATGTATGACAGTCTGATGTTGTATGACAGTCTGATGTTGTATAACAGTCTGTTGTTGTATGACAGTCTGTTGTTGTATGACAGTCTGATGTATGACAGTCTGATGTTGTATGACAGTCTGATGTTGTATAACAGTCTGTTGTTGTATGACAGTCTGTTGTCGTATGACAGTCTGTTGTTGTATGACAGTCTGTTGTTGTATGACAGTCTGTTGTTGTATGACAGTCTGTTGTTGTATGACAGTCTGTTGTTGTATGACAGTCTGTTGTTGTATGACAGTCTGTTGTTGTATGACAGTCTGTTGTTGTATGACAGTCTGTTGTTGTATGACAGTCTGTTGTTGTATGACAGTCTGTTGTTGTATGACAGTCTGTTGTTGTATGACAGTCTGTTGTTGTATGACAGTCTGTTGTTGTATGACAGTCTGTTGTTGTATGACAGTCTGTTGTTGTATGACAGTCTGTTGTTGTATGACAGTCTGTTGTTGTATGACAGTCTGTTGTTGTATGACAGTCTGTTGTTGTATGACAGTCTGTTGTTGTATGACAGTCTGTTGTTGTATGACAGTCTGTTGTTGTATGACAGTCTGTTGTTGTATGACAGTCTGTTGTTGTATGACAGTCTGTTGTTGTATGACAGTCTGTTGTTGTATGACAGTCTGTTGTTGTATGACAGTCTGTTGTTGTATGACAGTCTGTTGTTGTATGACAGTCTGTTGTTGTATGACAGTCTGATGTTGTATGACAGTCTGTTGTTGTATGACAGTCTGTTGTTGTATGACAGTCTGTTGTTGTATGACAGTCTGTTGTATGACAGTGTGTTGTTGTATGACAGTCTGTTGTTGTATGACAGTCTGTTGTTGTATGACAGTCTGTTGTTGTATGACAGTCTGTTGTTATATGACAGTCTGTTGTTGTATGACAGTCTGTTGTTATATGACAGTCTGATGTTGTATGGCAGTCTGTTGTTATATGACAGTCTGATGTTGTATGACAGTTTGTTGTTATATGACAGTCTGTTGTTGTATGACAGTCTGTTGTTGTACGACAGTCTGTTGATGTATGACAGTCTGTTGATGTATGACAGTCTGTTGTATGACAGTCTGATGTTGTATGACAGTCTGTTGATGTATGACAGTCTGTTGATGTATGACAGTCTTTTGTATGACAGTTTGTTGTTATATGACAGTCTGTTGTTGTATGACAGTCTGTTGTTGTACGACAGTCTGTTGATGTATGACAGTCTGTTGATGTATGACAGTCTGTTGTATGACAGTCTGTTGTTATATGACAGTCTGTTGATGTATGACAGTCTGTTGTTGTATGACAGTCTGTTGATGTATGACAGTGTGATGTTGTATGACAGTCTGTTGATGTATGACAGTCTGTTGTATGACAGTCTGTTGATGTACAACAGTCTGATGTTGTATGACAGTCCGTTGATGTATGACAGTCTGATGTTGTATAACAGTCTGATGTTGTATAACAGTCTGTTGTTGTATGACAGTCTGTTGTTGTATGACAGTCTGTTGATGTACGACAGTCTGATGTTGTATGACAGTCTGTTGATGTATGACAGTCTGTTGTATGACAGTCTGATGTTGTATGACAGTCTGTTGATGTATGACAGTCTGTTGATGTATGACAGTCTGTTGATGTATGACAGTCTGTTGTATGACAGTCTGTTGATGTATGACAGTCTGTTGATGTATGACAGTCTGTTGATGTATGACAGTCTGTTGTTGTATGACAGTCTGTTGTTGTTTGACAGTCTGTTGTTGTATGACAGTCTGTTGTTGTATGACAGTCTGTTGATGTATGACAGTCTGTTTTTGTATCACAGTCTGTTGTTGTATGACAGTCTGTTGATGTATGACAGTCTGTTGATGTATGACAGTCTGTTGATGTATGACAGTCTGTTTATGTATGACAGTCTGTCGATGTATGACAGTCTGTCGTTGTATGACAGTCTGTCGTTGTATGACAGTCTGTTGTTGTATGACAGTCTGTCGTTGTATGACCGTCTGTCATTGTATGACTGTCTGTCGTTGTATGACAGTCTGTCGTTGTATGACAGTCTGTCGTTGTATGACAGTCTGTTGTTATATGACAGTCTGTTGTTATATGACAGTCTGTTGTTGTATGACAGTCTGTTGTTGTATGACAGTCTGTTGTTGTATGACAGTCCGATGTTGTATGACAGTCCGATGTTGTATGAGAGTCCGATGTTGTATGACAGTCCGATGTTGTATGACAGACCGATGTTGTATGACAGTCTGATGTTGTATGACAGTCTGTTGTTGTATGACAGTCTGTTGTTATATGACAGTCTGTTGTTGTATGACAGTCTGTTGTTGTATGACAGTCTGATGCTGTATAACAGTCTGTTGTTGTATGACAGTCTGATGTTGTATGACAGTCTGTTGATGTATGACAGTCTGTTGTATGACAGTCTGATGTTGTATGACAGTCTGTTGATGTATGACAGTCTGTTGATGTATGACAGTCTGTTGATGTATGACAGTCTGTTGATGTATGACAGTCTGTTGTATGACAGTCTGTTGATGTATGACAGTCTGTTGATGTATGACAGTCTGTTGTTGTATGACAGTCTGTTGTTGTATGACAGTCTGTTGTTGTATGACAGTCTGTTGTTGTATGACAGTCTGTTGTTGTATGACAGTCTGTTGTTGTATGACAGTCTGTTGTTGTATGACAGTCTGTTGTTGTATGACAGTCTGTTGTTGTATGACAGTCTGTTGTTGTATGACAGTCTGTTGTTGTATGACAGTCTGTTGTTGTATGACAGTCTGTTGTTGTATGACAGTCTGTTGTTGTATGACAGTCTGTTGTTGTATGACAGTCTGTTGTTGTATGACAGTCTGTTGTTGTATGACAGTCTGTTGTTGTATGACAGTCTGTTGTTGTATGACAGTCTGTTGTTGTATGACAGTCTGTTGTTGTATGACAGTCTGTTGTTGTATGACAGTCTGTTGTTGTATGACAGTCTGTTGTTGTATGACAGTCTGTTGTTGTATGACAGTCTGTTGTTGTATGACAGTCTGATGTTGTATGACAGTCTGATGTTGTATGACAGTCTGATGTTGTATGACAGTCTGATGTTGTATGACAGTCTGATGTTGTATGACAGTCTGTTGTTGTATGACAGTCTGTTGTTGTATGACAGTCTGTTGTTGTATGACAGTCTGATGTTGTATGACAGTCTGATGTTGTATGACAGTCTGTTGTTGTATGACAGTCTGATGTTGTATGACAGTCTGTTGTTGTATGACAGTCTGTTGTTGTATGACAGTCTGTTGTTGTATGACAGTCTGTTGTTGTATGACAGTCTGTTGTTGTATGACAGTCTGTTTATGACAGTCTTGTTGTATGACAGTCTGTTGTTGTATGACAGTCTGTTGTTGTATGACAGTCTGTTGTTGTATGACAGTCTGTTGTTGTATGACAGTCTGTTGTTGTATGACAGTCTGTTGTTGTATGACAGTCTGTTGTTGTATGACAGTCTGTTGTTGTATGACAGTCTGTTGTTGTATGACAGTCTGTTGTTGTATGACAGTCTGTTGTTGTATGACAGTCTGTTGTTGTATGACAGTCTGTTGTTGTATGACAGTCTGTTGTTGTATGACAGTCTGTTGTTGTATGACAGTCTGTTGTTGTATGACAGTCTGTTGTTGTATGACAGTCTGTTGTTGTATGACAGTCTGTTGTTGTATGACAGTCTGTTGTTGTATGACAGTCTGTTGTTGTATGACAGTCTGTTGTTGTATGACAGTCTGTTGTTGTATGACAGTCTGTTGTTGTATGACAGTCTGTTGTTGTATGACAGTCTGTTGTTGTATGACAGTCTGTTGTTGTATGACAGTCTGTTGTTGTATGACAGTCTGTTGTTGTATGACAGTCTGTTGTTGTATGACAGTCTGTTGTTGTATGACAGTCTGTTGTTGTATGACAGTCTGTTGTTGTATGACAGTCTGTTGTTGTATGACAGTCTGTTGTTGTATGACAGTCTGTTGTTGTATGACAGTCTGTTGTTGTATGACAGTCTGTTGTTGTATGACAGTCTGTTGTTGTATGACAGTCTGTTGTTGTATGACAGTCTGTTGTTGTATGACAGTCTGTTGTTGTATGACAGTCTGTTGTTGTATGACAGTCTGTTGTTGTATGACAGTCTGTTGTTGTATGACAGTCTGTTGTTGTATGACAGTCTGTTGTTGTATGACAGTCTGTTGTTGTATGACAGTCTGTTGTTGTATGACAGTCTGTTGTTGTATGACAGTCTGTGTTGTATGACAGTATGTTGATGTATGACAGTCTGTTGTATGACAGTATGTTGTTGTATGACAGTCTGTTGATGTACGACAGTCTGTTGTTATATGACAGTCTGTTGTTGTATGACAGTCTGTTGTTATATGACAGTCTGATGTTGTATGACAGTCTGTTGTTATATGACAGTCTGTTGTTGTATGACAGTCTGATGTTGTATGACAGTCTGTTGATGTATGACAGTCTGTTGATGTATGACAGTCTTTTGTATGACAGTTTGTTGTTATATGACAGTCTGTTGTTGTATGACAGTCTGTTGTTGTACGACAGTCTGTTGATGTATGACAGTCTGTTGATGTATGACAGTCTGTTGTATGACAGTCTGTTGTTATATGACAGTCTGTTGATGTATGACAGTCTGTTGTTGTATGACAGTCTGTTGATGTATGACAGTGTGATGTTGTATGACAGTCTGTTGATGTATGACAGTCTGTTGTATGACAGTCTGTTGATGTACAACAGTCTGATGTTGTATGACAGTCTGTTGATGTATGACAGTCTGATGTTGTATAACAGTCTGATGTTGTATAACAGTCTGTTGTTGTATGACAGTCTGTTGTTGTATGACAGTCTGTTGATGTACGACAGTCTGATGTTGTATGACAGTCTGTTGATGTATGACAGTCTGTGTTGTATGACAGTCTGTTGATGTATGACAGTCTGTTGATGTATGACAGTCTGTTGATGTATGACAGTCTGTTGTATGACAGTCTGTTGATGTATGACAGTCTGTTGATGTATGACAGTCTGTTGTTGTATGACAGTCTGTTGTTGTTTGACAGTCTGTTGTTGTATGACAGTCTGTTGTTGTATGACAGTCTGTTGATGTATGACAGTCTGTTTTTGTATCACAGTCTGTTGTTGTATGACAGTCTGTTGATGTATGACAGTCTGTTGATGTATGACAGTCTGTTGATGTATGACAGTCTGTTTATGTATGACAGTCTGTCGATGTATGACAGTCTGTCGTTGTATGACAGTCTGTCGTTGTATGACAGTCTGTTGTTGTATGACAGTCTGTCGTTGTATGACCGTCTGTCATTGTATGACTGTCTGTCGTTGTATGACAGTCTGTCGTTGTATGACAGTCTGTCGTTGTATGACAGTCTGTTGTTATATGACAGTCTGTTGTTATATGACAGTCTGTTGTTGTATGACAGTCTGTTGTTGTATGACAGTCTGTTGTTGTATGACAGTCCGATGTTGTATGACAGTCCGATGTTGTATGAGAGTCCGATGTTGTATGACAGTCCGATGTTGTATGACAGACCGATGTTGTATGACAGTCTGATGTTGTATGACAGTCTGTTGTTGTATGACAGTCTGTTGTTGTATGACAGTCTGATGTTGTATGACACTCTGTTGTTGTATGACAGTCTGATGTATGACAGTCTGATGTTGTATGACAGTCTGATGTTGTATGACAGTCTGTTGTTGTATGACATTCTGTTGTTGTATGGCAGTCTGTTGTATGACAGTCTGATGTTGTATGACAGTTTGTTGTTGTATGACAGTCTGTTGTTGTATGACAGTCTGTTGTTGTATGACAGTCTGTTGTTGTATGACAGTCTGTTGTTGTATGACAGTCTGTTGTATGACAGTCTGTTGTTGTATGACAGTCTGTTGTTGTATGACAGTCTGTTGTTGTATGACAGTCTTTTGTATGACAGTTTGTTGTTGTATGACAGTCTGTTGTTGTATGACAGTCTGTTGTTGTATGACAGTCTGTTGTTGTATGACAGTCTGTTGTTGTATGACAGTCTGTTGTATGACAGTCTGTTGTTGTATGACAGTCTGTTGTTGTATGACAGTCTGTTGTTGTATGACAGTCTGTTGTTGTATGACAGTGTGTTGTTGTATGACAGTCTGTTGTTGTATGACAGTCTGTGTTGTATGACAGTCTGTTGTTGTATGACAGTCTGATGTTGTATGACAGTCTGTTGTTGTATGACAGTCTGTTGTTGTATGACAGTCTGTTGTTGTATGACAGTCTGTTGTTGTATGACAGTCTGTTGTTGTATGACAGTCTGTTGTTGTATGACAGTCTGATGTTGTATGACAGTCTGTTGTTGTATGACAGTCTGTTGTTGTATGACAGTCTGATGTTGTATGACAGTCTGTTGTTGTATGACAGTCTGTTGTTGTATGACAGTCTGTTGTTGTATGACAGTCTGTTGTTGTATGACAGTCTGTGACTCTGATGCGATGTAGGAAACCAGTGGCTTTACCACAATCCATCTTGTCCCTTGAAAAGATTGATTGGTATTGAACAATGAGCTCAGCCAGCTTAGCCTTATATTCAGGGGCAACGTCACATGACTCAATGTCCACATCCGACAGCCCCAGTCCTCTTAGCCTTGCCTGAGGGGTGTCAACTGTGCTCGGTGCCACAAGGTGAGGATGATCTGGTAAAGTCGAGTCCTCTGAGACGAGGCTGTGTTTTGTACTGTTGTCCAACGGTACTTGAACTTGTTGTTGGATGTCGAGTTGGGAACCAGCAAACATCTCCACTGAATCACAAGTACTCACATCCGCCAACTTAGTATTACGTCTCAAAGTAACCAGCTTGTCTGATGGATTAATGACCTTTAATGGGAGCCACCCATCTGCTCTCAGGATTGACACCGACCTCCCCACCAAGACTGTTCTCGGTTTAGATCTGGCGGTTGTTGGCTCCACGACAACAGTACATCCAGCCAACAGATTATTCACCTGTGGCAACTTGCCCCAAATCAGATGCTCTGTCATGGGTTCAAGAGTAACAGCTCGCTTGATTTTGATAGTTCCAACTGCATAATGGGCGTCTGAATCGGCAGCTTCCACCCTTGCCAACAAATGTAGCAGTTTCTGCTCTGCATCACTACTGTCACAGAGTGCTGTGGGGCCTTGGTCCTGGATGTCTTGCTTCAGCTTAAACCTGTTAATAATGTATTTCAACAGGTTACTGCCAACAATCAGTTCTTCATTCTGGTTCTCAACGATCAATGTTGGGACAATCACTTTGTAATCATAAAGATCCATCTCCAGATCGCACATGCCAGAAGGTAATGTCCTGGACCCCCCACATCCAATCAACACAGTGGCTGTCGGCTCAAGGGCGGGGCTTCTTAAAACATCCTGCTGTAACAGCTGAGGTATTACTTTAGAGCTCAGTGTGCACGCCATCGACCCGCTATCCAGCAAAGCTCTGACCGTAACCACTCCTCCCAGTGTCACATTTTCATAAAACAAGTTGTCATGTTGTTTGAGTCTCTGAATGTTTTGGATTATTGGTGTATATCCCATTTTTCTCACTTCACATGCACTTTGACATATAGACTCCATGTCATTTTCAATATTTGCAACAGGGGGATCACTTTTAGGCCCAACACTTGTCCCCACCACATGCAGGCCAGTCAGTTTTCCTGAGGCTGCACCACCTGCTTATCGCTCCCAGGCTTCCTCACCACAGTCCCTGGACACTCTGCTCGGATGTGGTCAGGTGCAAAACAGCTGAAGCACAGATGGTTGGACCTGCAGTGGTACTGAGTAGTGTGTCCACCCTCGCTACACACAGCACAAGGTAAGGCAGGCTTTACTTTCGTCGGCTGGTCCCTCTGGGTGTGTACATTGAACCTTCTTTGAACATTGTGCTGTTGTGGCTGCTGCTCCAGCACACGTTCAAGTAGAGCGATGACCCGGTCCAGGCGGTCTGGCGAGCTCTCAGCTGTCTTCCCAATAGCAGCAGCTGGAGGTAGTACTTCAGTACGGAGTGTCGCACTCTGCACAGACGAGGTGACTTCCTGGTGCTGGGAAGACAGGATGCTTGACATTTTGTGTTTGGTTAGTCGCTTGCGATTTCTGCAATTCTCAACAAGCTTCTCGTGAATTTCAGCCACTGTCCAATCTTTCAGCTGCTTACATTTGAATATGAGCGACAGTTCAGGATCAGGGCAGTTCTGGATAAACATGGCAGCTAGATCACCAGACAGAGAGTCAAAAGCCTTATTTTGTCTCTTTAAAGAGTCCTCTGTCATGTCCAAAGCTTTGTTAAGTCTCAGCCAATAGTCAAAGGGATGTTCGTCAGGGTGGGGCACCGTAGCATAAAAGTCTGCTAAGGGCAAGCTAGAGGACATAGTATCACTGAAGTGCTGCTTCAGTATCTCAAAAATGGGCTCAGGTCCTGTAGTCAGATTTAAAACTGGCTTACTGCGTATGCCAACTTTAACTACTTCATGTGCCCTCCCCACCAGCTTAGACATCACCTCA